>JBAIZL010000005.1:282207457-282319957 GCA_036971475.1 Prosapia bicincta | reverse complement strand
CAATAATAATAATAATATATGTATATGCAGTTCCGACGTTTATATATATATATATATATATATATATATATATATATATATATATATATATATATATATATATAAAACGGAGAACATTTTATTTATGGCATGATATATATCTATATTGTACACAATGGCTCATAGAGTTACTGTTTAAACAATGACGTCATGTTGAATACTATCCCCATCTAGAATGGCATAATTTAATCAAAACCCTGACACCATTTGTTTTCATTTGAAGTAATCCATTCTTCTTTCCGACAGCATAACTCTGTCATATCTTCTTTCAGTCTTAAGCAAAAAGATTTATAAATACACGAAGCTTGGAATAAAAGTGTTTTTATAGAAAATATGACCTTCTATGAACATTGTACCAATATTTGCCATGTATAAATCCCAACTTGGTAGACCCATGTTTCCGTGACGTTTTCTCTCTGAAAGGAGCTCGGCACAATAAATGCGCTACATCATCTCTTGAAATTGTTTTCGCCCTTATCCCGGTCCGTCACAAGTACGGCCCCCAATATAAAGGACGGATTACCTCCTGAGATTTACTTAAGTCATTTTGTGTAAATTGGATTTTTTGCCAAATTCTGTGGCGTACGTTCACCAACATAAAGAGGTGTTTATATTATTTTATTCAAACTATGCAATTGCTACGATGCCAGTGGAAAATACCTTTCTATATACATAGTTTAGATAGATTTTACTGTTTAGTTGTGACCAGTGTTTTAGACATAATCTTGTCTTAGAAAAAATATATTTTCCCAGTGAATCTTTTTTTAATTATAGTTCCTTCTATTAGTACATACTCTCCTTATATATTTATATTTTACTTGAATTTTCAGTCGTTAGTAAAATAATTTTTATTCATTCACTCAAATTAAAAAAAAAAACGTTTCACAAAATAATCAAGGTATGCAATATAGTTATTTTGTTCCAATGCTTAAAATAAGTGATAACGCACGATATCATAAAAGAGCTGAATTTATGGTATAGGTTATGTGGTAGAGCAGCTGTTTTAACGCATGGTTTATGTTACTTTATTATATTAATTGTAATTATTTAACAAAAAGTAACTAATAGTTAATATTGCTTTGATGACTTGTGTAAGGGTTGAGTTCAAAATGTTTTTTTCAAATATTACTTGTAAATATACATGTCTGTATATTATTTGTTTTATAATTTATAGCCTAATAACAATAGATTAGTTACTTTGTAATTTAACTATCTCAGAGATACAAAGAAGGGGGTTTGGTTCCCTCCATGGTTTTGCATAGTCTGTCCACCGTGACTCTGGATGCTATTGGCATATATGTATAAAGACACAAACATACGGTAATCATTGATATTGTAGCCATCAATACACTTTAACCGCCTTTTTGTGTTCCCCTAGTTACACATTAAAAACACCAAAGGCTCACTACTGAGCCAGGAACAGGTTACGGATGTAAGGTAAACAAAGCCGTGTTAATAGCGAAGGAACCCTGCCCCTTGAAGGCAACTCATTATGCGCCTTGCCGTACAGGGCACTTGGTCAACACATTAGCGCTGCTTGCCCTGGTTTCTGCACGTGACTTGCATCCCAACGAGCAGGCTTTTATCCGGAGCGATTTTTTAGTGATATAGCATTATTTTTTCAAATCTTATGCCATCCACCTACTCCACAAATACAACCCAACTACTTCTTTTTGAGGTTGAGGAGTTAGAAGACGATAATTAACCTAATCAGGAATAAATTTAGTAGTCCTCCCCTTGATTTCACTGATAATGTTCATAAATATTGCTAGGGGGGAAATATTGATAATGTTCAATAATAATGTAACGGTTAAAACCGTCGTAAAAGAAAAGAAGAAAAAAGGGCCAGCATATGTGTTGCTGTAGTTTTGAATTAGTTGTAAGACAATTACTTACAATTCCTTCGAAAAGTCTTAATTTCGTTACATTTACTTTTTTAACTGTTACTATTTTATCAATGTTGTTAAAATTTGATGCCCTTCCTTTCCTCACTACAATATTCTTGAAATGGTTACTTTAGTACTACCTGAGTCATTAAGGATAATCCACCAAAGATTACGCACCAACTGAGTCCCCCCATATACACAAACCAAACATACTTATCAAAATAGTCTATAAAGACTCCAGAACCAAATTTCCTCACCAAATGGTTACCTCCTGACATGCAAACCAATCGTTTTGCTCCAATTGAGACCTTCATAATAAGCAAACCAAACATTACTTACCAATTGAGCCCTCATGATACGCACACAAACAAAAAATTACGTACCAATTGAGCAACTCATGATACGCAAACCAAGCATTACGTACCAATTGAGCCCTCATGATACGCAAACCAAACTTAACATACCAATTGAGCTCTCATGATACGCAAACCAAGCATTACTTACCAATTGAGCAACTCATGATACGCAAACCGAGCACTACGTACCAATTGAGCAACTCATGATACGCAAACCAAGCAATACGTACCAATTGAGCCCTCATGATACACAGACCAAACTTTACGTACCAATTGAGCAATCCATGATACGCAAACCAAGCATTACGTACCAATTGAGCAACTCATGATACGGAAACCAAGCATTACATACCAATTGAACCCTCATGATACGCGAACTAAACTTTACGTACCAATTGCGCCCTCATGATACGCAAACCAGTCGTTTTGCTACAATTGAGACCTTCATAATACGCAAACCAAACATTACTTACCAATTGAGCAACTCGTGAATCGCAAATCAAACATTACTTACCAAATGATCAACTCGTGATACGAAGAACAAACATTAATTACCAATAGAGCCCCTCATGATACGCAAACTAAACATTACGTATCAATAGAGACCGTCATTATACGCAAACAAAACATTACTTACCAATTGAGTAACTCTTGATACGAAACGCAAACAATACACACCAATAGAGTCCATCATATGCAAAATAAACATTACTTACCAAATGATCAACTCGTGATCAAAGCAAACATTACGTGCCAATAAAACCCCTCATGATAAGCAAACCAAAATTTACGTACCAATTGAGCAACTCGTGAATCGCAAATCAAACATTACTTACCAAATGATCAACTCGTGATACGCAAACAAAATTTCATTTGTTTTCATATAGCATGCATATATATATATATATATATATATATATATATATATATATATATTTACTGGTGTATCTTGTGTAATTATTTCCAAAGTTATCTTTGTAAAAATTCGCTGTCCATATAACACCTCTACTAGTAAAAATCACTGGACACACACACATGCGTGCTCACAGACACACACACACACATTCAAGTACACCCACCTACACTCACATTGTAAATCCGCGCGCATACAAACAGACTAGTGTGAACACCCTCACAACACACACACACACACAGACACACACACACACACACACATACACACACACACACACACCCACACACTAACTCACACACAGACACACACACACACACACACACACACAAAGACACACACCTGCACGCACATTGTAAATCCACGCGCATACAAACAGACTAGTGTGCACACCCTCACACACACACACACACACACATACTTACACACACACAGACACACACACACACGCACACACACACACACACACAAGGACACACACCTGCACGCACATTGTTTTTTCTTTGTGTCTCTATGTGTCTCAGCAACTCGTGTCAATATCTAGTAAAATTATTATTTAAAAAAAATATCTTTTATAATGATTTCAAATCAAATATATTTCTACCAGTTGTAAGTGTAAGCTCAGGATTAACTCTATATTGACTATTTCCACACAATGTTGTTCATTACCAATTTATAATAAAGTGGTCACATGGTTGCGTTGTACGGAAATGTAGTCCGGTTCTATTTTAGATCAAGGTCAAGGAACCGGAATTGCATTAAACTCGCTTCGTAAAGAATGAAAACATTTCCTCTTATTTTGACATACATTTCGGAAGAATATTTGAAAAGTATTGTTCATCAGAAAACATTACAAATTTCGTATGTTTTTGAAACCGAAATTTTATTCATTTATGTCCGAGGTAAACAATTTTTTTTATAAAGATAGAAATAAATTAGTAAACCTAAAAAATATTTATCAAACCGCTTCATATTGACCAAAAACGTAATTTAATTAAAAATAATTTAAATTAATTAAAATAATTACATATAACTTCAAACCTTTTAAAGCGTCTTATTCGCCGTCAACACTGCTACAAATAATACAGTTTGTACACGTTTAAAAACTTGGCTGGAAATTAATCAACTCTTACCCCTCCTCCCTTTACCCCGCCTCCCGTCTCACCTGGACACTTTTATCAATGACAAATTATTTAATTTAGTAGCTCTTAAATTTGTCTCTTTCCTTATGTAGCCTGACAACATCACTGATTATTGCTGTAACAAAGTTTTTATTAATTTTAACGTTTTTCCGTTAATCCTGTTGTCTCACAGTCTATCTATAAATAAATAGATGTAGAAAATATACAAATATATATATATCATGATCAAATCTTTAAAGGTTAGTAAGATATATGTTTTAATTAATTCAATCAAGTTCAAAAACATATTTTAACATTTAATGGATGAAAATGAATGTTATTATAGTCTTTACAAATATTTATTCATTCTTGCAATTATAAATAGTTGATGTCTCGGTCGGATTCAAAGTGAATAACTTCAAGTTTTAAAACCAGAATTTTGGGACTGAGCCAACTTTACTACAGCTAACGATTCAATTCCTAATGATGTATATGAAATTATAAGATAAAGGTTGCTTGCAATAGTGAAGAATTACGAGAGAAGGATAAAATGATACGTTATAGATCACCATTAGCCTCATCAAATAAAAACAAAAATGCGAATAAATTGTAACAAACGAAAATAATAGTCCTAATGATTTACTGTTTAGAGAGAGAAATGGAAAATTTCAAGGAAATTCGCTTTCTATTTTGTCACCTAATATTGTGTTTCTCTGACGTGTATATACATATTTATAATAATTATAATTATAAAATAAAAAGTAACTAAATTTAATTTTTCTTTGCTGACCTAAGCAGGAATTGTGTTGAAAAAAAATCGTTTTACTTGTTCTTAGCTTAATATAATTGGCCGTCATGAATATTTTGTTTGTGATGTCATCAAATTCTTTGGTAGTAATTATAACCCATTATTAATTCACAAACGAATTAATTATAGATATATTATAAAAGTTAAAACGTAATTAATTTGAAAATATGTATTTACACAAAGAAAGAAGTAGCTTTTTAAATATTTGGGTAATTAATAAAGTTATTTTTGTTATATTATACAGCCCAATTAAAAATATAGGTAGTAAAATATTCGTAGTTCGAAATATACGATTTTTAATTATTTTTCAGATGTGAAATTTGCTAAGGCTGTTAATTGTTAACTACTTTTAAAACAACTTGATCATTCGATTGAAACTGAACGTTATAAATAAGTAGTTAATTTATAAGAAAACATTAAAGTTTTTTTATATAAATAATAAACAAACCATGTCTTTATATTTACTACTAAGTTACTTTCATTTGCAGAAAATTCAACAATTACACAAATATTATTTCGCCTCTTGAAGAAGTAACAAATACTTGTGCAACGGTCGACTAAGTAACGCTCATTTTATAATATACATCACCTCATATTTACACCTATTGTGGTGTTTACTGAAATATAACGGTCCCAACAATGTATCATTTTGTCAACAATCATACTACTAATAACGTGGTGAAACTGTTGGGTAATATTTTAAATATAAATAAAATAAACCTAATAAACGACATTTGTTTTGATTTATATCCCGAAGTACATTTCGATTGCAAAGCAATCATCTTCAGAGGAAGATTATGCAAGAATCATGTCGTAATTTCCTTTGAAGAAGATTGCTTTGAAATCGAAATGTAGATCAGGACATAAAGAGATGTATTATTTATAAATAATTATTCGTTCATGTTTTATAGAAAGTTTAGACGTTATGACAGTTGTATGTGAATATAGGTTATTCAGTGGAAGAAGATATTATAGAAATAAGGCAGGCTTTATTGTTTGAAATAATTATTCGTTCATGTCTTATAGAAAGACATTATTAATAGAGCCGTTTGTAAAGATAGGCTCTTCAAAGAAGGAAGATATTTTAAAAATAATTGCAATCTTCCAATATATCACTAGCACTGTATCGCAGCATAAGATATTTCGTTACTCGACTAGTTTCTGAAGTGGTAACTTCTTTAGTTTTAGGCTAATAAGTTACTAAGGTAACAAAATCTCAAAGAAGCTTAATTGAAATGATTTTGTAATAGAAACATATCCATACGTTCTCATACCTTCAGGTAATAACTATTCATCATATTTTTCACATCAGTGAAGGAATACGTATCAGCATATATAACAAGGTGATTTATATTTGTTTTACATTGTTATCAAATTAATTTAAGAGTTGTCATATTATCAAATGAAGTATCGACTTTTGTAGGCCAAACTCGTTTAAGGAATAAACCATTGATTTTAAATTATTTTTGCTAAAATTTATTTATAAATACATTTATTCAAGTGTTAAACATAAACGTTTCTTCTCGAGATAAATAAAAACATCATAATAAATTATTATCAAACTTGCTTTGTAACCGTGGAATTTGCACGGGATTACGTCATCATCCATATCGATAATGTAGACCATATATAAACGAGCAGTTTTATCCAGCTTTAACTGCCATACTTGTAGAATTTTAAAGGAATTCTCCGTATAGATAAAATAATTTGATAATACATTCATACATTTTTATGTTGTGTAATATTTTTATTTGTAACACATATTTATAGAAATGTATAAAACAAATTTTTGTTATCAATAATCTATCGATAAGTATTCTTCAACTCCTTACTAAAGCGATGTATCGAAAAGTCACCACGAAGGGCATTTATAATGCAGATTCAACTTGGTTTATTTTTCTGCGAACGTCGAGCACGAACGTTCATGCATAAGTAAGAACGAGGAACGCTTAAACTCTCCCAGAGAGCCGAGTCAGTATCAGAAGATCGCCTTATTAGTGAGGTTACTTTATTATTTATGCAAGTGAACTGTTTAAACTCTTTCCTTGCTTCGATGAGTTCAACAAGATTGCTCTCTTGGTTTCCTGAAGGAACTTTCTATTTAATGATCAATAATCTGAGACAAATGTTTTCGTTTTTAATTCATGGTTTGAAACATTTTAGAACCAACTACTAAAGCATTATATTGAAAATAGTTTCATTTACTTGTAGGTAAAAAAACTGATATTTTCAAATAAAAGTAGTAAAACCCAATTTCCAAAATTACTGATACATATTTTAAGCTCAGAAAGTATTTTAATTATTACTACTTTGGTCATGAAAGAAAACTTTCATTTTACCTAATGTTAAAAAAATAAGTAATTACAATTAATAAATAAAGTACATACTTAATGACAAAAAATCAGTTGTTTTATTGTATCATATGTTATTATGTATACAAGCCAAACTGTACGAAATAACTATATTGCATGTCTTGCTCCTTTTGGGAAAGGCTTTCTTCCATATGAAACTTAAATTATTTAATGAAATTTGGACCTACTTAATGAATAAATAAATTGAATGCCTAATTAACTACAAGTGTAAAATAATTGGAGCTTGAGTAGATGAGTAATGAAAATTAAAGATAGAAATTATGAACAATATATATATAATAAGAGCTTCTGTGACCTAACAGAAGGAATTAAATTAATTATATAAAACTTTCGTTTTATGCTTCCGTAGAAATAAGCAACGTTAAGCTATCTTTTTCAGTTAGATACGAAGTATAATGAAAATAGTTTTGTTGTATTTCAATTTAACTATAGTTAAATAACTCAATTGTTTCAATATTAAAAATTCAACTACGGAATGTTCTGTTGGAGACTGAATGCTTCAAAGTGACAAGCGACAAGCTCCAAACGGAAAACTCTTTGTATTTAAAGTTAAATAAACTGCACGGAGATTGATTCAATGGAATATGTTTTACTTTCTAAACATAAGAACGGTTATTAGATTGCTACATTCTTAAATATGTCACCTAAACATATTTTCTAAACAGGGCGAAAGTGATCAAAAATATTGCAATAAAAAATAATGGGTAAAAATTGATAAAGTTCGAACATTTTGAAAGTGCAAATGCACAAACACTAGTCAAAGTGTGTAAAGCGAATGTTCCTTTTAAAACCGAGCTCTAGATTTATTTATTATGCAGATACATTATAATTATTTATAAACAACATGTCTGGTTAGGGTAGATTATATTATAAGAAAATAAAAATAATAACCTAGTAATCATTTTGTGTGTGTACGTGCGTGCGCGTATGTTTGTTGTGTGTGTGCGTGTGTGTGTGTTTGTTTGTTTGTATGTGTGTGTGTGTTTGTTTGTTTGTATGTGTGTGTGTGTGTGTTTGTTTGTTTGTATGTGTGTGTGTGTGTGTGTGTGTGTGTGTGCGTTTGTGTGTGCGTGCGTGCGTGTGTGTGTGTGTGTGTTTGTTTGTGTGTGTGTGTGTATTTGTGTGTGTGTGTGTGTGTGTGTGTGTGTGTGTGTGTGTGTGTGTGTGTGTGTGTGATATTTGGTTCCGAAAATCTCTGATGAAAATCAAGGCTGTTAATGCTAACACGCGTTTTTATCATCACTTAAAATTGTTTTTTTTTATTAGGATTATGGTTAAATGGTTTGTAAAGGCAATCTAACCTCTCCTACAGCCAGAGACTTCACTGGGATACGTTCTACCTGGCAGACGTATTCTTTTTTTGCTCCGCTTTAAAAGTTATTTAAAATGGGCAAAAGTGATTATTTTATTTTAAGTTTTTGTGTAGTTAATCGTAATAACGTGTTATCACGTCTAGAGGTATAATTGTGATAACTTTGTAGCTGTTAAGATAATTTTTATTGCAAGAACATCTGTAACTATTTTGAGGTTAACCGTACAATGGTTTAATAATACTGTACTAAAGTGATGCTATTCTAGATTAAAGGATATTGAATAGTAAGTACTGATATTTTATCATCTGTATATTATTTAAAGATAAATTGATTTTATTTTAGAAACAGTAGTAAGTGTTTGAAGTTATAATATAACCAGAGACTGCATTATTAGTTATTAATTAGGATTTACATTTGTTGAAGTGAATTTCTTTAAGTTATTTGTTTTTGTATGTATTTTTGTGTATTGTAGTTATTAAAGAACTTTTTAATTTAGCTATATTTATTAATAACAGTAACAGTTTTGACGATTTACGTACATTTTTTTAACCAAATATAGTGTTTTTAAAGATTTTACGGACAAGTCAGATAAGGGGTAAGGTATGCAATTAGCTTGGCATGCTAGACCTGTCTGAACGTGTCCACGCTGCATTTAGCATTGGACAGTATTTGATTAAATTAAAATCGATGAAAATTGATATGTTTTTATACTAATTGTATTGTGGATTAAATATTTTAGTGCTGGTAATAATAATAACAATAATTAATAATATAATTTTTAATGTAAATGTACCTAGATAACTATATTTGAACTTTGAATTAATTGAATAATCGTGCGTGTGTGTGTGAATGTAGTAGCCTGTAGGGTATATTCATAGACAATGCGTCTAGCTAGATTTTCTGAAGGTTTTTGTGCGTTAGGTATTGTAGAATGAGTGATAAGGTGGAAGCGTTCAAGGAGTCTGGTTAAAGGAAGGTTTGAATGCTCAAAGTATATGGGAAGAAAAAGGCAACAAAAATTGTAAAGAGCAGTACTTCTGAGGGTTTTCCGCAGGAAGAGGATTATTCTGGGATGGGAAGGTAGGGCGCGGGTTGGGTGAAGAAGATTTGGGGGTTATGAGAGGAAATTGATGGTTTTTGAAGTACAAATATTTCTAGGGGAAACATTGGGGATATTTTAATAGTAGGTTGGAAGAGGTTAAGGGTATTGGGAAGGCAAAGACAGAGGAATTAAATAAATTTGGAATTTTACTTCATAGGGCGAGACAGGGGATGGAGGGAACTAATGAAGGGTTCGAAACTAAAATTTTGGGGTTTAAAGGGATGATAAATGAATAGTTATGGGATGAGAAGCAGAAGATATATAGGAAGGTTATAGGGGATTAAAGAGGTTATAGACAGACAGGATTGATTCTAATAAGCTTAGGCTGAGGGTCTTGAAATAGTCCCGTGCCGTCATGACAACAATGTAGTGTGTATTATGACAATGTGTAAACTGGATTTACATTTTAAATGTGACACAATTCAACCACAAAACCAGCCATATTGCACTTCATTAATTACTCATGATTAAAGGTTACTAGGATTAAACCTTTATAAAATATTGCAAATATGTAAGACTTGATGGAAGTTTCTCCATTAAAGGATTAACCCCAAAGTTTCTAAATAACCCGCTCAAGTGCGCTACAACAGAGTAGACGGGGCTTTCGTTGGCTACTTTACTTTAATCAGTTGTTTCCAAGCGAAACACACAGAATTTAGTTGTTTATTTAAACAAAAATGTTTTTATTTCAAGCTTCATAGTTTACAACATTTTTATGGAACTTAGAGCGTAACATCAATAGTTATTGCCGTTAACGAGCGTTGATACAAATCGTAGAAACTGTAAGGGAGTTAGTTAAAAATCATTAGTTTTACTCTCAATATTATTAAAAGATAGTGTAGAAAGATACACACAAGCATATAACAATGCTAACGCACGCCAGCTCTGGCAAGTTTTTACAGTTTGTTATGAATTTTAGTCATTGAATTTCTCTGGTTTTCAAAGTAATGATGACCTTCCTCCTAAACGATTGATTATAGGCAAATTTACAAATAGGGAATATATGTTAGGGAATATGCAATTATTATTTATGTGAATGAGAATATTTCATTTTCTTTTTCTGTAGGCGACCAAGTAACTAGCTTAAGCTATGGTGAGCCCCTACACACCTCTAAGGCGAATTCTACGTTAGGAATTAAATATTTTTCGCTTCCACACGAATAGAAATGAAAAAAAGTAATATAAACAACAATGTTTTAAAGCTAATTCCTACCTAGGTCAACCAAGAAAGTTTTTATTTAAGTTATACTTTTTATTGAATCATTAAAATAATATAAAAATGCTCTAAAACAGCTGTTCTACTACATAACCTATAACATAAAATCATCTGTTTTATGAAGTGATATGATATCATTTATTTTAAGCCAAATGGGATGAAATAACTATATTGCGTAGCTCACATATTTTGTGAAATGTTTTCTCCTATATAAAACCAAAATGAATTTATTATTAAATTTAATTATTTAATTAATATTTGAAAAAAACCGTATTTTTATCAAGTGTCATCTAATACGAGTTAAAAAAAAGTATTTGAGCTTGAGTGAAGAAATAATAAAGTATTTTATTAACGATCGAAAATTGAGAACAATATATATATATATATATATATATATATATATATATATATATATATATATAGTGGATGAATAGAAAAGTATTTAATTAACTAACAAAAATTTGAATAATATGTGTATATAGATATATAAAGAGAGTGTGAAATAATAGAAGGAATTGAAGAGTTTGGTTGCGGCACTTAAGGAAAAGTGTACAGAAGTGAAAAGGTTAAAGCCACAGAAATTTGGAACTCAGAAAAACACCTATTTTTGTGTATTGAAAAATTACCTATACATTTTTCATAAATAGAAAAAACAATAATACAGATTTTTTAAATTTAACAGCAAAAGTTGAACTACAAATAACAAGTTAGAGCTAATAGCTTTGCAAAAGATTGAACGAATAACATAAACATATAAGATTTTAAACATAAAATTATAAACATAATTATATAATAAACAAGTATTTATTGTAGGTAATAATAAAAAAGTACAAAACAAAAAACATTAATTTCTACTAAATACGATGTTTGAAAAGAAATTAAATAGAAATCAGTTTTATAAGAAATGTTTTCATTTAACAAATTGGATTAAACATACATGAATTATTATTATCGTTGTATTGAATCATTTGCATTGAGATTTATCAAAATTTAAATAAATTATTATATTCAACATTTGATCAAAACTATTTAACAATAACCTTTTTCCTTAGCAATGTTCAATAAATAATGTAACATAACCTGCTTGTAAAAGGTTGTTTTACAACATAACGTATAACATAAAATCAGATGGTATATGAAATCATGTGTTTTAATTGATTTATTTTGAGGTGACTCTAAGCGTAACCTGATGGAATTTATACTTTCGCTATTGATCTGATGGAAATTATATGACGCGAAATTGTAGGGTTATGTCCTTAGAAGGAATTTTGTAGGCGTCGCTATAAACATTTTTATTTTATAAAATTAGTAATTTCAAAATTAGTGTAATTAAATTTCAAGAAATAAATAGAGCGTTATGAAATTTATAACTTGATTACGATAATTATTAGAAAACGAATACTTTGCTACACCAAAGAAAAGTTGAAGAACTGGCACTCTGTGCCCCTCGTTCTGTAACTTTTACTTTTTGCCACTCCTTCTCTATTATTTGGTTTTGGAATTGTGTGATAATAATATTGGGAAATTGTTTTGCACTTTGGACGCTTGTAACAGAGTAAATGTTGACCTTCTAAGCACACTGCAACGGACAAGCGAAGCAAGCAATAATGCTAATAGCAGTGCTCTGATTGGTTCATTATAGCCGTAGACAATCCTCTCTTGCCAACTGTTCTGTAATGGAAATGCTGATTGGATTTTGACGTCATCAAATGTTTGCGCTGACTGTTGCTAAAGTAGACAGTTGCTCCTCGTGACTTTGTTTTATGTGCTACAGATTTCTTAATGCAATGTTTTGAAACCTTTGTAATAGAGAGGAATTTGTAATAAAGAGGAATTTGTTTCCTTTGTTTGTCGACAAATTTTGACTCATTGTAAAATACCTTTTTATGCGTCAATGTATGCATTCAAACTCCTTTGGAAGGATATATAAAGGTGAATTTTTAAAATGTTTATTCAATCACAAAATTCAAGTTTTCAATAAATGTATGGTTTACTTATCCTAAATATTTCTAATTTTCATAGTAAACAATTACCTTTGAGAAAAGAAATCTAGGTACATGATATAACTAAGATCCTATCTTTTATTTACATTAAAGAACACTTGTAATGGCCATTGTAAGAATTTGCCGACAAAACTTCATTTCTCTCTCAGTTCATTTATCTGTCTCTCTTTATCACTATCTATCTTTCAGCTTGTATCACTTTTCTCATTGCTTGTTTATCTGTCGGTCTGTTTTCTATCTTTCTTTTGTCCTCTCAACGCACATCTGTTTGTCTACTGGACAGTTTCACTTTGTCTGTCTATCTCTTTCTCAACACTTCTTTCTCTCTCTATGTCCCTCTATTTATTTGTCCTACTTACTCACTATTTCTATATTTAATTGTCAGTTTGTCAGTCATTCTCTCTCTCCAAGTTTATCTAACTGTCACTTTCTCAATATTTGTCAGTCTATTTGTTTTTTGTCCCGTCTGTTGTTATTTCTCAATGTAAGTCTATTTGTCCACCTGACAGTTTCAATTTATCACTATTTGCCTGTTATCTTTCCCTGTGTAACTGACTAACTATCTCTCTTTCCTTCTCTCTCAGTGTCTTATTCTTTCTCCCTTCCTTTCTATATGTCTCTCAACATGTATGTCTTACCTAGTTACTATTTGTATATTTGTTTGCCAGTGTTTATGTCTGTTTGTCTGTCTTTCTCTCTCTTCTCATGTCTTTTCATTTATCTATCTGGCTGTCTCACTTTCTCGCTGTTTGTCTATCTATTTGTTTGTTTCTCGATATGCCTGTCTCTCTGTCTTTTTCTCTTGCCTTCCAAATTTATCTGACACTATTTGTCTTCATATTTATCCGTTTTTCTGTCTGTCTGTATCTTTTTTAATGCCTTTTTTAATGACTGTCAATTTCACTGTCTTATCTTTTCGAGATTCGTCTATCTATTTATCTGTTTGTCGATCTGTCTGTCCTCTCTCTCTCCCCGTCCATGTCTTTTCATTTGTGTGTCTCACTTTCTCAATATTTATCTATCTATCTGTCTCTCTCCTCCCTCCCTGTCAGTCTACGTTTGCCTTTGTCTCCATCTTTATCAACTTCTTTTAGACATTCTTCATGAAGATACTGCATATTAAGCCACACTTTTTTATTATATCGCTTATCAGGAGCGTCCAGCCTCTTCACTCTATCTACAATAACATCCCCTTCTTTGGCTACACAGGTGAAAATATCAGAGTTTGAACACGCGAGAAATTCTCCCCCTCCCTTTTATCGACGCGTTTAAATTATAACTTCCATTTTGTGTTCGTTTTGTGTTTTGGTAAAAAAAAAATGTCAACTCTTTAAATTTAAATCTAACTTGTTTGCGTTGTATTTTGCTCACATAATAGTATAATACAAAAACTTCAGTGTAGAACAAATGATATTCTATTGAATAAAGAATTACCTTTAGATTTAGATTCTGTAATACCGACGTAGATTCAACTAAGAACTATTCGTTTTATTTTCAACAATTCGGGATTTGTACGAGTCTTTAAAGCGAGTCTGTTATGTCGGTAATGCTAACAGTTCATGTTGATTATCCATTAGAAAGCGTTTACACGGAATGTTCTCATCTAGAGACTGCTAATGGATAGTTCAGGATTCATCAGCTGGAAACTTACATAAACGTTAATCACATGACATAGAATCTACCACAGATGTTACGGCGTTTAATGTGCTAAACACCCTTTATCTCTGTGTGATTGTTTTCGACCTTTATCGCTAACATTATGTTTTTTACTATTCACAATATAAAATAAAAAAAAAGTAAATGCAGTTATTAAAACAAGACTTATGTTTATGGAATTAAAACATAATATTCATTATAACGGTTATTTTTATAATTTAAAAAAGGACGAGGTTCGCGAAATTGAGTTATTCAGCTTCAACGTACTAGACATATATTTACTACTAGGCTACTAGAAACGTTTAGCTATTGTTGTTTTTATGTATTTATATGTTCATTACATTAGTAGACTGTATTTAACTTTAATTAATCGGATGCTAGTAGGCCCTAGCCCATTCTAATCACCCCGGTTCAGAGTAGGTTAACGTCAGGTAAGCGAAACTACTCAAGTGATATCCTAACCTTACACTACTCAGAATGTAAGAGAACTATTGTGTCCTTACTTTAGTCTTACCTAATAACATCTAACCTCCTTTATCCTTTTTCTTAGGGAGGCTGTAGCGAGTAGACATCTCTTTATGACCTTGTTAGAGAGTAGATCTGCCTCAGGGGCGTGATGTCCCTCGCGTGATGGCAAGAATATTTTATGACCCTACCTTAGTCCTACATTTTTTCAAAGGATTTCATTTAGACTTAGATGTTTTAAATTATACTCTGTCAGATATTAATAATTATAATACCGCTTCCTTGCGGTAAATGTCAAATTAAAATTAAAATTAATAACACGGTTTGAAAGCGGAAAAGTTTGTGATCTATAATATAACAACATAACTGACGGTTACAAATCATCTATCTGTATAATTGCAAGCCATAAATTTAAATTTGTCGTATAAGAGTTCAGTTGTATTGCTTTGTTAGTAAATGGCGTTCGAAACAATAAAATACAGTTGCAAACACTGTGAAAATAAACCCACAATGACAAACAACTGTTACGTGTGGCGTAAAGTTTATCTGTCATTAGAATTTAATTAGAAATGAAAAACTCAGCGATATCAATGCGATGTTGTTATTCAGAGTTGATTTTAGTTTCACCTCACCTCAACAGGAAATAATAAGCACAGTAAACGCAAATGATTGGGTTTCACAGCGCGAGGGCGTTGGCCCAGACCTAAGTGGCTAACGGAAAGCAATTTTCCCTGCTCTATAACATTGCTTGTCTGATATTACAGGAAGACAAGAGAAGTCGAGTTAGAAGCAATCTTAAAGAATGAAATCCTCCAATGCAATACAATATTCCATCGGGTTTCTATTCAAGCATTCAACCGTAATCCTTACTTTAAAGTAAAACGAGAGACTCAATGCTGTCTTGTTGATTGTAGTCTTTTTATTTGTCTCGTGATTGGATTGCTCTTCTGTATCATTCTCTTATTCAACACCAGTTGTTGAATTTATGTTATAAAGTCCACGGTGGTCGGTCTATTGTATCTGTGTACAATTTGTGTGGTCCCATTTTATCTATTTGTTCTTTTTGTCATTTGTTTATTCAATTCATTCGTGGATGATTCGTAAGTTTTTATTTGTATATTTTCAAAATTTGCGTCAAATATAAACCTTATGGTTGTCGAAGTGTTAGCTACTTTGCGTGGCTCAATTTGATCTATTTTCTCGTGCTGTGTTTTCGCTCTTGCATCATTTTTCTCATGAATGTTATATTTCATTCGTAAATTTTTGTTTGTATATTTTCAAAATTTACGTCATTAATAAACCTTATGTTTGTGCAAATTTTAGCTATTTCTTGTAGCTCAGTTTTAGCTATTCGCTAGTTCTGTCCTTTCTTTCTCCTTCAATCCATTCTTTGGTGTTATATTTCTTTCGTACCTTTTTGTTTGTTTGTAAATATTGTAAATTTACATCATTGTTGAATCTAATATTTTTATAAGTTTTAGCTATTTTTTCTGACCTTTTTTTGTATATTTGCTTGTTCTGTCCTCTATTTCTCGTACAAACCGTTCTTTGGTGTAATATTCCTTTCGTGCCTTTTTCTTTGTTTGTATATGTTGTAAATTTACATCATTGTCGAATCTAATGTTTTAATAAGTTGTAGCTAACTTCTGTACTTCATTCATGTATTTACTTGTTCTATCCTTTATTTATCGCCATTCGCTCATCAAGTTATTGATTGGTGTTATATTTCTCTCATAGGTTTTTGTTTCATAAATTTTCTAATGTTATAATTTCAACTAACCTTATATTTGGATAGGTGTATGACAGTTTGTTTATTGTATCTATGTACAATCTGTGTGGTCCAATTTTATCTATTTACTCGTTCTGTCCTTTATTAATTGCACCAATTCATTCATTAACTTTATATTTCTTTCGTAATTTTTATTTGTATATATTTAAAATGTAATTAATGAAGCTTACATTCGTACAAATGTTAGTTATTTAGGTTGGCCCCATTTTATCTAGGCCTATTTGCTTGTTCTGACCTTTTTTTCTTATCAATTAATTTATTACTGTTATATTTCTTTCGTAATTTTGATTGTATATTTTCAAAATTTACCTGTTTGAAGTTTATATTTTTACAAATGTTAGCTATTTTATCTAATTGCTCGTTCTGTTCTTCCTTGCTAGCATCAATCCATTCATTGATAGAATATTTCTTTTGTAAGTTTTTGTTTATTTGTAAATTTTCTAATGATTCACTTATGTTGTTTTTCTTTCGTTAGTATTTGTTGTTTGTATACCTCTGATGTTGATATTTAACAAGATTAAACTTAACGTTGCCGCAAGTATAGTGCACATATTGCCGGGAGTTTCAGAAGGCAAGTTAACGAAATGCAGAATTTATTACAACAAATTTGGCACACCTTGTGTTCAATTATAAAACTAACTTCTCCAATTAGAAACTGTTATTAAAAAAGTATAATTAATTAAAGAAAGTAATTATTTAGCAATTAGAGCGGAAACCACCGTCGGTGATATTCGAAGAAAACTTGGCTCCATAAAGCTTACTAATGATTTCCATTTACATCTGACCGGATAAATTATAATGGATCAAATTTAATGACAATTCATTGGCGAAAGAGCTAATTCGGACCAAGAGAAGAGAGAATATATTTGTTATAATTAAAATATCGGTTTTTAATTAACCCACCTCATATTATTCACGAATGGTCGGCTTTACGCATTAGTTTGTTAATTAAATTGAATGAAATATAAATGGAATTTAATTAATTGCTTTCCATTATTGAATATATCAATTTTTTGATGTTTTGTAAGACAGACATTTTGTATTTACGAAAATATTATATTACTAAACATGTTCTTTTAAGGCGTGATAATTGGTTTTCATAAAATAACATTAGAGATAAGACATTTTATATATTCAGTTTTTTTCACTATTTATGTAACGGTGCAAAAGTTGTAAAATGTATAAAAGCTAATAAAAAAGTTGAAAGAAAAAATGTGTGTATATATATATATATATATATATATATATATATATATATATATATTTATATATATATATGTTAAAATAAATACGTTTGGTAGTAAAATAAACTTAATTACTAATAAGGTTTTTAATTTTGACCTTTAATTGTAGAATGGAAGGTAAAGATCAGTAAGGGTTATTACTGTTTACAATACCCAAGGATGTAACTGGGTGTACAGCAGGTCCTGTCTCTTCCATAAGGAAGTTACGAAATGGGTCATTACTGATACAGTTAAGTAACCCGAAGCCATCTCAAAGGTGATTTCCTCCTTCGGCCGGGTCATAGTTTCTGTGGCGCCCCACAAAACCTCGAACTCTTCAAAGGTAATCGCAAACTGTTTCGGACAAAAAACGGCGCAGTGTTGGCAATATAACATCAGTGGTAGAGTAAAACAGGGAATTGTCAACGGGAAATAAGCAAAATAAATGATACAAATTCCAAAAATAGTTATTCACAGAAATAAAAGCTTTATAAAAAAAATCCCGCCATAACAAGACTCGACTTCTAGAAGTACACTTTGCCTCGATTATCCGGACCCCGTCCAACCGGATATCAGGATAACCGATCTAGTACGTATATACGTTTTGGCTCTGCATGATGATCGAGCAAGGGCATAAAGATAAGTTTTCTTTGCCTATACGTTAAACCACGTCTTCAAGAAATAACACTTTTTAACTGGAAAATGCACTATACGTAAGCCTTTCTCATTTTCTACCTAATTTTATTCAATTCCTTCTATTAGCTCATATCTTCCTTACATACAGCTTGTTCAAATTCTCAGTCGTTATTAAATACTTTTTATTAAAGTTCAAATACATTTTATAAACTTCTAGTAGATTTCACTAGATTGAAATAAATTTTTTCCATATTAAATCATTTAATGAATTAATTTTTAGTTTTACATGGGAAAAAACTTTTAACAAAAGGGGTAAGGTAGGCAATGTAGTTATTTCTTCCCATTTGGCTTAAAATAAGTGATAACATATGATTTTATAAAACAGCTGATTTTATGTTATAGGTTAGTGGCAGAACAGCTTTTTTTAATGCATAGGTTATGTTACTTTATGTATATTATTCCAATTATTTAATAAAAAGTAACTAAAATACAATTTATCTTTGTTGAGTTAAGTAGGAGATGACTTTAACAAAATTTTGTTTTTGTTACTTGTTTTCATTTGATATGTAGTAAATGCGGTTTTGACAAGTTCACCTTCATTCACCGTTATACCGTACGTTTTCCACTCGTTTTGTTAAAGTTCATGTCATCCGAGTTCTCGATTATCCGAGATACCTCGATCCACATTACCTCGGATAATCGAGGCCTTACTGTGAAAGGCTTCTAGCGAATTCCTATTGGCACGTGATTATTGATTTTCGAAGGAGAAAAATTGTCAGCAGTCGTTATACAATAGCTTCCATTTTCTTTAGAATGTATTTAAAAGTAATATATGTAAACACGAAAAATTATTTCCGAAATTAAATAATATACGAAATTAAATTAAAAGTTAAATACGAAAAATGCGGTTGTTCCACAGTATTTACTCACAATTGCTAACAAGTTGATATCGATTTTCACTCGAGGAATCGTGGGTAGTTAAAGCAGCTACGAGACAGATTGGAACATGGTAAAGCACCCTTCCTTTGTTGGCATGCAATTAACTGCTTTGTATAATTAGCTGAACAAAGCGAGGATGTCTACCTTTCAGGGGCGACGGTATGCACGGCGTAGAGCAGACAATCAGCTGTTTAAGGAGAATCAAGACAAGAAATACGCTTAATAATAATTGTAACTATCAATTATGCAGTCGTCATCAATATGTGAGGAAAACTACATCAGGTGATGTAAAAAATGCTCATGAATACAAAAACAAAATACTGACGCTTCAAAATTTAAAAAGTTTGAAAAAAGACATTAAATTTATTTAAAACGGGCACGGAACCTTATAAAGTCTCAAGATTTCCTAAACACAGCACAATGTTGTACTACAATAGTGAGGTACAACGTCGTAAGAGGGTTAAATAGATAAGTTGTTCCCCGAAATAGAATTTAGAATGTCTCCCCTGTTAAAAAGAATTTTGAGAAATAACCCTCCTCAGGCCGTTGACGGTGTGCACACTTACAAATACAAAAAGTTGAAAGATTTACCTGTATCGCGATCTTTAGTAAAGCGTTAACTACGGTTTGTAGTTGCTGGCTCTTTAGGGGACGCCAGATCGACGAGATGACGTCACCCACAGTTTCCAACCTCACTCCCTTTCGTTGCGTGGTAGCTTCTTGTCACTACCTTATCGATAGAACGAACTTGATGTTTTTTTAAAAGGTCCGAAAAATTTACGTTTGGAGCAAGTAGCTGTTCATAACCGGAGCACTGCGGAGTGCTTTTCCCGTGTGGCAACTATGCAAACTAGTAACTATTTTCTGCTGCTTTATCGGCGGATTCGCGTGAATAAGTGTTAGGTTAGATTTAGTTTTTAAAGACAGAAAATTTACTAACGCTAGGTAAGCAATTAAAGCGTGAAGTAAAAAATCTTTATGCCAGTAATTTAATAATTTACACAAAAATTGGACAACACTTTACTTATAAAAAGGTTAAGTTATGTTAGAAAACTTGACTTCTTCAATAACCAAATACCAAGTGCTTCATAACAAACAATACTGAATCAGTTATAAGATTTTATTTTATTTCTTTTTATTCTACATAGTTTTACAAACACATACAAGTAAAAAGAAGATAAATTGGTTAGACTCGGGTATAAACATGACCTTCGTTTAATTTGAGGCAACACTTTTAGATTCTTGAGGAACTTATATTTTTTTTGGTGAAAAGAGGTTGTTTTACGCTCGTTACACACATGGTAATTTTTGCCTGTGGTTGGACGATAGTGATTAGCGGGCCATGACGGAAAATCTTAATTATTCCCCAGACGTAGGCGCCAGGTAGTGTAAGATCGGGGAAGTGGGCTGGGTAAGGAAAGTTTGTTCTACGGGAGATGAGGCGGTTGCAAAAAGTTTCTTGAAGAAAAGCAATGTTGTCTAAGACAGTATGACTGGTTGCGCAACAATCTAGAGTCAGCACAGATGAAGACAACTACAGCTGATTCTGTTTCAGTACTGTTTATTTTGGGCCATATTTCGTAGCTGTATTTATTAACATTATATTATATACCAGTGTTTTATAAACACACCATGAGGTATACAATTGTGCGTGTGTTGTGAACGAGTGTTAGCATATCTGTTTTTTGTTCTGTAACAAAGTATAGGCTCAACAAAATAAATTTATTTTTACAACATCACACACACACACACACACACACACACATATATATATATATAGTTAAAGGTTATCACAGTTGCCATTTTGAAACGTTTGTCTGGAAATAGTTTCAGTTATCTGTTGATAAGGCAATATTGTTTTAAATTGGAATATCGTTAATCAGTTTATGGGTTCTAAGCAACACCTATATCTTAAACAATATAAAAAGTCGGCAAGACACGTTAGCACATTCTTCACGTAATTACTTGTAACAGAGATTCAGTAAAGTTGGCCGACTGATCTGTGTCCGCAGCGTTATTGACATCTCCCGAGCTAATCGTTTTGCTTTGTTTAGCTTTCTGAATGAAACCACTGCGGAGCAATCAGCGAAGTAATTACAGAGGCAATCTGCCTCCCAGGGGACAATGCTACAATAGCTGGCCTCAAGGCAGAGGCTTTCCCAAATACTAGAAGTAATTATTTTAATTTTGTTTTGAAAGAAAAAACCAGTAATGACGACCTGTATATTTGTGTAGCTTTACTAGGCCTAGTCTCGACACAAGATACTATATGCGGTCCACATTGAAAATAAAACGTGTTCATTAACTGCATGATAACTATTTATATTAATAAACTATAAATATATTATTATTATTCAATATGACATAATTCTGTGTATATATTAACCCTACTTAGATAAACTCTTTGCGTACTCGTAAAACATCCCAAAAATGTATCTATCCCAAATTTATATAATTCCTATGCATCTGCAGGAATATTAATTTATATTATTTCATAGAATTTATAAATCCTTTGACACACACACACACACACCCACACACCCACCCAATCACCCACCCACACACACACATACACACCCACACACCCACCCACACACACACACACACACACACACACACACACACACACACACACACACACACACACACACACACACACACACACACACACACACACACACACACACACACACACACACACACACACACACACACACACACACACACACACACACACACACACACACACACACACACACACATACACACACACACACAACCACACACACACACACACACACACACACTCACACTCACTAAACATACAATTATAATATTTTGGGGATGGAATTTTGTAATGTCTATTCAAATATGTAAATAGTCAACTAATAAACCTACCAGTTTTACGTTGTCATCTGAAAAATGTAATCTATCAACAAATAAATATATATAAAGGTGCCGCTAGAGTGCATTAATAATGCATGGTAAAGTGGTGTCAGTCTCAGTTGTACTTGACCGGTTTAGGTTTCTGCGGGCCAACGCTGTCAAAGATCTCTATTTCGTAAATTATAAATTTAATATAAATAACAAATACAAACCAAATTATTTCCCTTTAAAAAATGAAAATAACGCATGATTTATCTTTAGCTGACGTTGCAAATATTGCATAGTATTTCGGCGAAGATGTAAATGAAATTACAGAAAACATTTATATGACAATGTTGAAATGTGATTTGATAAATCTTTGTATAATTCTTAATGAATTATGATATTAAATATTGCAGTAGTTTTGTCACACATTTAGTTATTTGACCTACAAAGTCAAGAGTTTAATTGAACATAAGAATGGTGCATTCAATAAATAATCTAAACAACAAATATTAATTTAAGTAAATCAAATTTTACTGCACAAAAAATATGAAATATAAAACCAAATTAAATTTGAAATGTTTATGCTACTTTATGTTTTTCTATTAATGGTTTTACATATAAAAACTTTATATTATTGAAAAAAATCTATGGCATGGCACATGATATCCACATGAGATTGCTTTTACGTTATTTAAAATACATTTTTTAATCTATCAGTCATTAAAATTTTGCTATTACATTACACAAATGAATTTACACTTCCATTATTTCAAAAATAAAAACTAGCATTATTATAGTGACCGGTTAAAGTTTAAAAGTTAAATGTTTCCTTTTTCATCACTTTATGTCTTAAAGTTATAACATATCTGTGTTGTAACAAACGATGTAGGAAAACATGACTGCGAACTTAGATCTCGCCATTCTGCATCTTGGATCGGCGTTGATCGGGAATTGTACTCTCGCCTGGTGTTGTGTCTTAACGTAGCAACATTTCTTCAAAAAAAAAAAACTTACACTATTAACAATTTAAAATAAAATCATCCCTTTGCTCTTCAGATCTTGAAAACGTCTTTATCGCCCTAAATTTCGCCAAGAGAACTACTTGAAGCGACCACGCGAGTTTTTTAACTTCCGCGCACCGTAGCTGCGCATCTAGCAAATCAATGGTTATCTGTCTCAGTAAGGACATTTTATTTTATAATTTACAATTTTTTAAATTTTATTTTACATTTTAGTATTAATATTTCGTTTTGTTTTCTGTTTGTTTTGTTAGCTGTTTTAATATGCAGCATTACGTAAAATTATGTTACAATGTGTCGTAATTGGGATTATGATCCAGCGTGTGTATGAGTATGAGCTTGGGTTTGTTAGCCTTAACACCTGCTTGTGTGTATCTTTTACACTATCTTTAAATAATATTAAAAGTAAAACTAATAATTTAAAACTGTGAATCGTACAGATTCTACAATTTCTTTCAAGCTCGTTAACGGCAATAAATACTGATGTTACTCTCTAAGCTCCATAAAATGTTGTAAACTATGAAGCTTAAAATATAAACATTTTTGTTTAAATAAATAACTAAATTCTGTGTGTACCGCTTGGAAACAACTGATTAAAGTAAAGTGGCCAAGGAAAGCCACGCCCACTCTGATGTATCTCACTTAAGCGGATTATATAGAAACTTTGGGGTTAATCCTTTAATGGAAAAACTTCCACTCAAGTCTTACATATTTGCAAAATTTTATGAAGATTTAATCCTAGTAACCCTTACTCATGATTAATGAATAAAGTGCAATATGGGTGGTTTTGTGGTTGAATTGTGTCACATTTCAAATGTAAATCCAGTTTACACATTGTCATAATACACACTACATTGTTATCATGACAGCGCGAGACTAGTGTGCAATGTGTGTGGTTTTATTTCCTACTTATATCATCGCTATGGTATACTGCAAAGTCTATACCCTTCTGCTTTAAACACATAAACTTAAATAAATAGTCCCAGACGAAACTCCGGGACTGCATATAAAGAAGAAACCAAAGCGTGTGTGTGTGTGTGTGTGTCTCTCTCTCTCTCTCTCTCTCTCTCTCTCTCTCTCTCTCTCTGTGTTGAGGTGTGTGTGTGTGTGTGTGTGTGTGTGTGTGTGTGTGTGTGTGTCAGTGTGTGTATCTCACTCCTTATCTGTGTGTGTGTGTGTGTGTGTGTGTGTGTGTGTGTGTGTGTGTGTAGTGTATGTGTGTGTGAGTGTGTGTGTGTGTGTGTCAGTGTGTGTGTGTGTGTGTCAGTGTATGTATCTCTCTCCTTATCTGTGTGTGTGTTTGTGTGTTGTGAGGTGTGTGTGTGTGTGTGTGTGTGTGTGTGTGTGTGTGTGTGTGTGTGAGTGTGTGTGAGAGTGCGTGTGAGTTAGTGTGTGTGAGTGTCTGTGTTTGTGTGTGAGTGTGTGTGTGTTTGTTTGTTTGTGTGAGTGTGTATGTGTTTGAGTGTGGGTGTGTGTATGTGTATGTGTGTGTGTGTGTGTGTGTGTGTGTGTGTGTGTGTGTGTGTGTGTGTGTGTGTGTGTGTGTGTGTGTGTGTGTGTGTGTGTGTGTGTGTGTGTGTGTGTGTGTGTGAGTGTGTGTGTCAGTGTGTGTATCTCTCTCTTTATCTGTGTGTGTGTGTGTGTGTGTGTGTGTGTGTGTGTGTGTCAGTGTGTATATCTCTCTCCTTATCTGTGTGTGTGTGTGTGTCTGTGTGATTGAGTATGTGTGTGTGTGTGTGTGTGTGTGTGTGTGTGTGTGTGTGTGTGTCTCTCTCTCTCTCTCTCTCTCTCTGTGTTGTGGTGTGTGTGTGTGTGTGTGTGTGTGTGTGTCAGTGTGTGTATCTCACTCCTTATCTGTGTGTGTGTGTGTGTGTGTGTGTGTGTGTGGTGTATGTGTGTGTGTGTGTGTGTGTGTGTGTGTGTGTCAGTGTGTGTGTGTGTGTCAGTGTATGTATCTCTCTCCTTATCTGTGTGTGTGTTTGTGTGTTGTGAGGTGTGTGTGTGTGTGTGTGTGTGTGTGTGTGTGTGTGAGTGTGTGTGATAGTGTGTGTGAGTTAGTGTGTGTGAGTTTCTGTGTTTGTGTGTGAGTGTGTGTGAGTGTGTTTGTTTGTTTGTGTGTGTGTATGTGTTTGAGTGTGGGTGTGTGTATGTGTATGTATGTGTGTGTGTGTGTGTGTGTGTGTGTGTGTGTGTGTGTGTGTGTGTCTGTGTGATTGAGTATGTGTGTGTGTGTGTGTGTGTGTGTGTGTGTGTGTGTGTGTGTTGTGGTCGTTTGTGTGTGTGCTGTGTGTGTGTGTATGTGTTTGTGTGTGTGTGTTTGTGTGTGTGTGTGAGTGTGTGTGTGTGTTTGTGTCTGTGTCTGTGTGCGTGAGCGTGTGTGCGTCGTGCGTGCGTGCGTGCGTGTTTGTGTGTGTGCGCGCGCTTGTGCGTACGTGTGTGTACACGTGCGTACGTGTGTGTGTGTGCGCGCGTGTGTGATATTTTGTTCTGAAAATCTCTGATGCAAATCACGGCTGTTAATACTAACAGATGTTTTTATATTCACTTAAAATGATTTTTATGACTATGATTAAACCGCTTGTAAAAGCAATCTAACCTGTTTCCAGCCATATACTTCGCTGGGAACCGTTGTACCTGGCAGACGTATTCTTTTGGTGCTCCGCTATAAACGTTATTTAAAATGGAAAAATGCGAATATTTTGAGTTGATTTTTGTGTGAAGTTTATAGTGATAACGTGTTCTCACGTCTAGAAGTATAATTTTGATAACGTTGTAGTTATTTTGTAGTTATTCAGATAATTTCTATTGCAAAATCATCTATAGCTCTTTTGAGGTTAACGGTACAATGATGTGGTATTCTGTTTTAGTGATATTATTCAAGTTTAAAGGTTATTTAACAGTAAGTACTGATATTTTATCTTTTGATTATTCATTATTTAAATATAATTTGATTATTTTAGTAACTGTATTAAGTGTCTGAAGTTTTATTGTAACTAGAACCTGAATTATTAGTTATTAATTAGGATTTACATTTGTTGAAGTGAATTTCTTTAGGTTATTTGTTTTGTTATGTATTTTTCGTATTTTGGTTGTTAAGGAACATGTTTATTGAGCCATATTAAGAAATAACAGTAACAGTTTTGACGATTTACAGACATTTTTTCAACGAAATATAGTGTTTTTTAAGATTTTACGTGAAAGTCAGATAAGGGGCAAGGTATGCAATTCGCTTCGACCAATGCTAGACCAGTCTGAACTTGTCTACGCTGCATTTAGCATCGATAAAAATTGATTTGTTTTTATACTAATTGTATTGTGGATTAAATATTTTAGTGCTGGTAATAATAATAACAATAATTAAAAATATAATTTTTAATGTAAATGTACCTAGATAACTATATTTGAACTTTGAATTGTTTGAATAATCGTGCGTGTGTGTGTGAATGTAGAAGCCAGTAGGGTATATTCATAGACAATGCGTCTAGCTAGGGTTTCTGAAGGTTTTTGTGCGTTAGGTATTGTAGAATGAGTGATAAGGTGGAATCGTTGAAGGAGTCTGGGGAAAGAGAGGTTTAAAGGCAGTGCTTCTGAGGGTTATTTGGAGGAAGAATGTTAAATAACCAGAATATTCTGGGATGGGAAAATACGGCTAGGGATTGGGTGAAGAATATTGGGGGGTTATGAGATGAAATTGATGGATATTGAAGTACAAATTTTTCTAGGGAAAACATTGGTGATATTTTATTAAGAGGTTGGAAGGGGTTAAGGTACTGCGAAGGCAAAGACAGAGGATTTAAATTAATTTGGAATTGTACTTCGTAGGGTGAGACAGGGAATGGAGGTAACTAATGAAGATTTCGAAACTAAAATTTCGGAGTTTCTAGGGATGATAAATAAAGGGTTAGGGGATAAGAATCAGGAGATATATTGGAAGGTTATAAGAGATTAAAGAGATTATAGACAGGCATTATTAATGCTGATAAGCTTAGGCTGTGGGTTATGTAGAGGATAGAAATGGGGATGGAGGAAAGAATGTGGAAGTTGAAAATGAAAATGTCGCGTAGGTTGAAGAAGAGTGTAAAAATCTTGTTTGGAGTTACAAAGAGATATAAGCGGGAGTATGGTGGCAACCTACTGATCGATTAAGTGGAAATAATATAGACAGTGGAAAACAGGGTGAAAAAGGGAGACTTGATTAGAAGGGTAGAAGAAGTTAGGATTGATCTGGAGGAAAAAAGATTGAAGGGCAGTTCGTAGATTTAGAAGGGGACAAGGAGGTGATACAGGGGTGGAAAAAATTAAAAAATGTGGTGCAATAAATGAAGAGGGACAGGAAACTCCACTAAGCGAGAAGTTATTGTAAATGAGCGGGGATAAAAATGTAAGTAGGTAGATGTGAGTAACAGGAAAAGGAAGGGAGCAAGAGTAGTGATACAAGTTCTAGAAAGTGTAAAAAAACGGAAGGGAGGGGAATAGTAGAGGAGTATTTGGAGGGAGATATTAGATGTAGGAGCTCCAGATCTCAAGGGAGGGGGTGTTTATAGTGGACACAAATGGGAAGGATGATATGGTAAAACTAAAGGAGAAAACAAGTTTAGAGGAGAAAGGTCTAAAGGTTGATGGGAATCCAAGAACGTTTGGTCCACGAATAATATTATATGATATAGATATAAGAATAGGAAAAGATGAATTATTAGGAGTAGTTAAAAACAGGAATGTAGAAGTGTATGAAGAAACAGAGTTGGATAAAAGTGTTAGGATACTATTTATTATGAAGATAAGGGGAAGAAGGGGAAGGAAACATTTAGTTAACTGGAAGTGGAGGGTCTCGGGGAAGCTTTTCAATAGGTTTATATTTCTGGGCAGATTGATTGAAGGACTAAGAACTTGCAGAGTTATGGGGTATATAGGTTATATATAGGTATATAGGGTTATATAGGTTATACAGGAGGGTAGCAGCGTACGCAAGATGTGGAGAGGATGGCCACCACGTCAGGGGTGTAAGGGTAAGGAGATTGGGTGTACCAATATGAGGAACATGTGTTATGAAAACGAGGAGCATTCTGCTGGGTAGGCTGAGTATCCAGTGAGCAGGATAATGAGAAGGGGAGCCTCAGAATATATCAGCTATGTTTAGGGTAGTACAAGCAAATAGAGATAGATTAAGGGCAGTAATAGCTGAGCTAAGGCAAGTCGTGGTAAAATAAAACGCGTTTTAATTACGATTGAAAATGTATACAAGGTGCTTGTAAGGAGAGTGGGAGCTAACAATAGGAAATAAAAAACGGGGTTTACAACGAGGCCGTTCAAGAGCCTTACACCTTGAGTGGTTGTGTGAAAGGATTTGGAATGGGTGTGAGTGTTTGCGGCGAGTGGTTAGTCATTGTGTGATTTTAGAAACTATATTGAGTAACGGGTTTAGAATGTATATTGTTTGTATCTATTGTCAGAACAGTCACAGAATTGAGGGGTATGTGAGAAGGATCCACCGGGCAAGGGAAGTGTGGGGAGGAGAGGAAACGAATGAAAGGAAGGATGGGGGATTTTAAACAAGGTTGATCTAGGTCTTACATATGAAAGAGCGGATCAAGGTAGTTATATACGAGTATGTAAGGAGTCTGTTGGCTAGGGTTTTGGGGGTAGTCAGTAGGTAATAGAGATAGAGTGACTGACAGGATCTAACAAGGTTTTTTTGTATGTTGAATGTGGGAAAAGGAATGGATGAGTGAAGGGTGTATGGATGTGCGTCGGTTTTTAGTGATAAAATAACTGATTGTGAGGCTCTGCAGACGAAAATGCAGTATGAGGATTAGGGGTAGGAAACACGTTGGTGCATTAGAGTATAACATAGAATAATGGTTTAGGGGTGCAGCTAAGGGGGCTAAACCAAGAAGAGGGGTGAGAAGGGGAAATTGGAACAAGTGGTGGGATGGGGAAATGAAGTTAGTGAAGATGGAAGTGGGTAAATTAAGAAGGAAAATTAAAAAAATAAGTGGTATAGGAATAAGCTGCACTGTCAAGGTACAGGAGTAAGTTGAGAGAATTAAGGTATAATATCAGAGTGAAGGAAAGAAAGAATTGAAAGACGTTTGTAGGGGAGCAAATAAATAATGAATAAGGTCTTTATTACAAATGTGAAGTAGGAAAGGTTGGACAGAATGAGGTTGCATGTTCAGTGGAAGGTGACAGTGTGACTACTTGGGTTGAATCGGGTAAGATAGGAGATTTGGACCTGAAGAAAATGTGATAAGGCTCATGGACGAATGGTGTATGTGTGTGAGGATGAAGCTACCTGTAGGGAAGACGTTGTGTATGTTGATGATAGGGAGCAGGAGTAGAATGTTGGTAGTGGAATATAGCTATGGATTAGTAAATGTTGTAAGGGAGGTGAGGTACTTAGGTTTAATGCTAGTAAACACGTCACAGAGTGCACTAATAGGGCATGGGAAAACATTAAGGACCGTTCTGGGCAATGTGAGAGGAGTGAATGTGGAGTGTGAGAGGATTAGAAGATTATATATTGGGTTGTTTGTGTCCATTGTAGGGTATGGGTTTAGTAATTGGTATGATTGCATGAGTGTCATTGGTGTGCGAAAGTTTTTGAGTGGTCAGAGTAGGTTGTTGATAGAAGTGATGAAGGGTTTATAGAATGTCATCCAATGATGCAGCGTCTGTAACAGCCGGAATTATCCTGTTGAATTTGGTGTTAGGACAGAGATTAATCGCGGGCGCGAGTAATGCGAAATGTACTGTTCAGTCAATGAAGAGGATGTTTGTAATGGGAGCCAAAAAAAGAAGTAAGAACTTAGTGACAAATTTGTAGTAGGACTGGTAAGACAATAGTAGCATAGGAGGGTTAACTACCAGTGGTAGGGGTCGGTTTGGCAAATAGTAAGTGCTATTTGGGTTAACTTATTGAGAATGGGGTATGAAAGGTGGAGTGAATGGATAGGATGCAGATGGGCTACGGCGCCTCCCCCCCCCCAAATCTATAAGGCACGGTAAGTAGCATTTGGTGCTGGAGGGGTAAGCAAACTGCTGGTAGAGGAGCAATGGACATGCGACCATTAAGGGCTTCGGGGAATAATTGCCAAAAATGGTACCACGGGCCATATACTCAGCCCACGGAGGTTCCGCACTCCGGGTACTTGGATGAGGAAAGGTTCCGTGGGGGCAGTGGTTTCATACGATAGTGAAGACTCTGTTAAATGGTTCTGTTAGGATAGAATTTTCTGGGGGGGAGGTTAGGTACTCACCGCAAACATATTTTTATTCTTCTTTACCTTCATTCTGTCTTCGTCTTTATCTTTATCTCGTTCTACGATTCGGTATAAAATGAGTGTCAAGTAATTTTAATTACATTTTTTAAAGATCGAATTCTAAATTAAACTGAAATATTCAATTTTAATTTTTTAAAACGTATCTCAGACTTTCTTCAACCACAGTATTTTTATTGTGACGTCACGTTGTATTGTTAGAAACACGCGGATAGATTTATTTTACAGACGATGAGTTTCATCTCTCCAGTCGTGTTGCATTCAGACGGTTTCGTTACAGTTTCGATTTCAGTGCTAAACTTTGACGACGCTCTGAAGGGAATTTCAATTTCATTCCAACAACAGTCAAAACACTTCAATCTAAAAGTACAGCTACATCACTGACACACATTCCGACCCGTTCTCTTCTATTGCTTTATCCGAAATTGCATAACTTTTGAGATGTTTTCCAGCCCTTTGTCTATTTTTGCAACAAATTGAAACCGATAATCAAAGTGGAACATTTATTTGTTCAGATTTACAAGTGCATTGATAAAAATATCACTCCTTTTTATCTCTCCCCTATGCTGATATTTTTCACTGTTTGTATCTTTTTCTATATGTATGTTTCACACTCTCTCTATCTCTCTCTCACTTTCCTTGTTTCTTCTTCTATTTGCTCTTTCTCTTTAATTTTGTAACTATCTATCTCTTTTGCCCTATTTGATTAAATTAGAACCGATAATCAAAGTTGAAGATTAATTTTTTAGATTTACAAAGTGTTTTAATTTAAATATGATCGGTCACTTTCTCTCTATCCTTTCCTTATTTTTCCTTGTCTTTATCAGTTTTAATCTCTAAATTTTTCACTCTCTCTTTCTTTGTGCTCTTTTTTTGTTTTTTCTCTATCTATCTCTTTCTCTTTCTTTCCTTTGATAAACAATGTTCTCAAAATTATGAGTCAAATAATATATCGTTAGTGTGAGTCACCCTGAGGCTATCAGCGCTTTCAGTGATTGACATTTTATATATGTCTTCAAAGGTTCTGCATATTAGACAACTCCATCACGTTTACAAGATATGTAATCTTTTAAAAATTAAAATAAGAGTTACCTATCCGGAATAAAAGGATAAACGAAGTGGTTTTCCTATTCATTCTATTAGCTCACACTATTCTTATTTATACCTTATTCATATTTTCAATCGTTAATAAAATACATCTATTTATTCAAATACATTTGTTTAACTTGCAGTGGATGCCGCTTGATTTTTCGATATTAATTATTTTTCAGTATTATATTTTCAAATATTAATTCCATCATTAAGTTTAATAATGAATTAAATGCTTTATTTGTATGTCGGAGAAAAACGTTTCACAAAATGAGTAAGGTATCCAATATAGAAATTCCATCCAATTTGGCTTAAATAAGTGGTAATATTCTTCCATAAAACACCTAATTTTAGATTGAAAGGTAGAACAGATGTTACAATAGATAGGTTATGTTACTTTTTATAAATAAAGTACTTATTTACTTAGTTACTCTAAAGTGTACTTTATCAATAGTCTAAACTAAGTATGGATCCAGACAAAATATTTTTTCGTCCAATTATTTTAGGTTGTTGGGTGTTTTTGGCCCCGATAAATCGATTGGCACCGGTCTTAACCTTTAGAAATATCGAAATTCCACACCACAGTGACTCCTAGAGTTTTCATCCGGGGCAAAAGTTTTTGCATAATTATGTGTTAAAATATTTTGGGGTGTTTCGGCCACGGGAAATCTATTAGCACCTCTCTGAACCTTGGAAAATCGGAGTTCCTTGACTTTTAGAGTTCCAAGGCTTTCCTTATGGAACTCTATGTTTACCGCCATCAAATACCACTCACACCCGCAACGAAGTATGGAGAGAAGAATGCTTCTCCAATGCCAACACACAACCCGGACGATATGGAAGTTTATATGCACGATATGATGTAGCTTAAAATGTGGGGTCTTTTGCGTTATACGACCTCATTTCTTTAAACGTTTTCTACGTTTATTTAGAGTGTTTCACTGGCGGCCAGTAATCATTGTTACTTATCTTATCGCAAAATCCGGTTTTATCTGGTATTGGCGCAGGCCCCGGTCTAGCTATACAGTCGCAGTGTCTTGTTGTACAGTGGTTGAGAACGATTAAATGTCTTTGTTGCGTCTAGTTAGGGAAATTGATACCAAGGAGAAAGCTGTTGCATATTTACCGAAGGTAGTTTTTTGCACAATACTCACCTTTGCGAAGCTGGACATGAAATGGCGCTCAGTTTGAGTGAGAAACACGACAGATGGCAATGCCAGAAAAAAGAATACCGCGTTGTAATTGGTCTGAGGAAAGGCACGTGGTTGGAGGGAAGTAAATTGTCATTCGAAACTATTATATTTTTCATATATTCTTGGGTTAAAGTCTTTGCGACATACAAGTTTTGTGGCGAGGAACTGGGCATGAGTGAACACTCAATATGTGATTGGAAGAATTTTTTGAGGGAAGTGTGCGCGGATTCTCTGCCTAAAAATCCTAGAAAAATTTGCGGTGTAAATAAAACTGTTCAAATTGATGAATCGTGTTTTTCAAAACGGAAAAACAACGTTGGTAGAGTTTACCCAAAACAATGGGTGTTTGCACCGAGGATAAACAATGTTTCATGTATTCTGTTCCGACTCCAGCAATGCTACTTAGCGTCTAATATCACAGAGTGTATTGAACCGGGTACTACAATAATATCAGATATGTGGTCTTCTTACGCCGGTATATAAATATTCCTGGGATGCAGTTTAAACATTTGACGGTGAATCACTCCGAAAATTTCGTTGACCCGTAAACAGGAGCTCACACTCAACAAATCGAGTCTTTATGGGCGTCAGCAAAAAGGCGGAACCGGGAAAAGTCCAGAACCAGGAGAGCTTGATTTCTATTTATGTGAATTTCTTTGGCGGCAACGATATAAAGAGTTTCATGCGTTCGAACAAATAATAAAAGACATTGTAGGCTTTTTGCCACCAACAGTTTAAGGAATTCATTTGTTATGTTCGCTAGGTTGTTATGATGTGTGTATGTTTTATTGAAATATAGTGTTTTTTTGCGTGGAATATAGTGCAGGTCGTATAACGCAAAATACCCAAAATATATAATAAAGTTTTGTATTTTACTCAATTAAGTTACCTAAACTTCCGGTCTTATCCGATAGAAGCTCAGTCTCCCGATACTTATTATTAAAAAGTAACTGAAATAAACATTTTCTTTGTTAACCTAAGTATGACTTTTCTTGAAACAATTTTGTTTATATATCTTTTAATTGGAAATTCTTGGTTTTATTCTTCAAATTCGGAGAAAAATATCATGAAGTATTTAACCTCTTTCAGGTTTACCAACCTCTCATAAGTATTGTGGGCATCATGTTGCTTAATCATTAAACAAACAATTTAGACCCACATTTATTTAAAACCTATTTACTAAACACCCTGCAACGGTTAATGTTAGGTTGGTAAAGGCTGGCGGACATGAGAGCGGAAGGAGGACTGGAATTTATCTGAAAAGGCTCTTAAAGAATACATGTCAGCGAGGAAGTGTCTGCACTGTGTATTATACACCTTGTTTTTCCTAAATTATCGTTCAGTTCTATCTACGATGTCTTACATATCCGGGGAATATATTACATAGGCTCTGTGTGAAATGAGTTTGAACTTGAAAAACAATACATTTTAGTAATTCATTGTATGGGAGATGTATTAAGATATGGAAGGTGATATGCATGTTTAAATTAAGAAAATGTGTAGAATTAATAAACTAATTAGGAAAATTAAGAGAATGCGTAATAAAACGTGGAAGAGGCCATGTAATTAATTATTGAAAAGAATATCTAATTAAATATGTATTGAAGTAAATAACATATTTATGGAAGAAAGTATATATTAAATATTAAATAGAATATTTGATAAAATATGGAAGAAATTATATATTACGGAAGAGAATAGGTTTTCAATCAGGGAAGAGAATGGAATAATACAACCACAATTGCTTCCAGTTATAATATAACGTTTATGTATTACGTAAGCCCATATTTGTCTTAATATCTAAAGCAAAATTACAAACATTATTAATAATTGCTTAATTATTATAATAATATTTTCATATTTCAATGGCATATCAACATTGCATTATTAAAATTAACTTAAACATTTACTTACGAAATATTATCAAACTAAATAATACAATTTGCATTTTAATTATATTAGAGAAACTTGTGTTGGGTGAACACTCTTCGCTGCTGATAAAGTCAGACTCTTTTGCATTAAACTCACGAAGTTTGAATTTGCGTTTGACTCGTTCAAGGATACATCATTAGGAGGGGAAGTAGGGCCTAAATTAAACCTCCTTTAATAGGACAGCTTCTAATTTGATTAAAAGCTCATTTTGGTAAAAAAGAAACTAGACTTCTATGAAATCATCCAGAATCACATCATCATACAAATATGTGATTTTTATTAAGTTATGACAGTTGGGATTATAAGGAAATAAGTATAAAAATATTTTGTGAATGTTATAAACTGAATTCTAAGGTCCTTTGTCATCGTACGGCCCTTAGTGTTTACGCTTTGACAACAGCAGACATCTTTCTCCATACAAAGTATATTCTCTTAATACGTTCTGGAAGAGATGGCTGTTCTTTATATAAGGTAACCCAGCAATTTTGTTTTATGTTCGTAATAAGTGAGTATATTTTCTTCTTGCCCACATTTTGAGATCATTTTGCTTTTTCCATGAAAAGCTTTTTGTGTTCAATTTTTAAATTCTACATTTCTTGTTGCTTCTAAACACAAAAAACACGAAAAAGAATATTACTAATGTCTTCTGTTTTCCTTTCTGTAATGAGTGGCAATTTGTTGGTAGCCTAATATAAAGGTTTCGCATTTACCGTGCGTTATTGTAATCTTGTGCTTACATTTCGATCGTTAGTTGGTATGATGACGAGTTTGCCATCTATTGGTTGGGAGGAGGCTTCAGCCCATCTCTCTTATACAATAAGGCCGTTGTCTCCTTAGTTTTGCAGCTCCCTTTTAATTATATCGCCCGCAGAGATGCGGACTAGCTGCACCTACTAAAAGAGGTTACACTCCTCGCGGTAACACAGTCTAACATGTTGGATGTCTTGAAAGGGTAAAGTACTAACAAACTCTGATCAGGGATGTAGTGGGATGCATAAGACTTTGGCACTGTGTCTCTAGGCCTCCATATACTTCGGTACTTGGTCAGGGAGTTTCCTCAGTGAACACGTGCCGGATGTTGTACATAGTATTACTAGTACTTGACAGACACTCATTCAGTGGAACTAAGGAGGAAAGGATAGGACGCAGAGGGGTTGGAAGGGATCGTAAGTGATCTATGGATGTACCCTGTCCACTAGTCTCTCCTGTTATACTTGACACGGTGGCTAAGCCTAGTCTTAGGGAAGATGCTAGACAGTATTCATTAGGTAACGGGAAGGGTTGTAAGACGTTGATAGTGGCAATGACACCTGCATCGCTATCATCATAATTTGTAGGAAAAAATCTATAAAATGTGTATCTTTGTATATAGACTCTATGTTGGATCCTATAAAAAGTTGAGTGGGATCACTTTTGAAAGTTTTTAGTGTCACCAAACGCTGACTACCTTTATCTGAAAGATGCATTCTCGAAAACCAAATTATACGAAAACATTCAGCTCTGAGAGAGATTAGAACCGAGGGTGGAACTTCATAAATAGAGACGCGATTATACGCGACCTATTTAACCGAAGTCCAGTTTAATTTTGGTGGTAAAAAAAGCTTTTTTCGGCATACTCTCATATCAACGACGTAAAATAAATGTTAGATAAACACTGGTAAAGGAACAACGTCGCCGAAACTAGTCTGCGTGAATAAACTAGTGTTTAGTGATATTTAGATAACTCTCTTTTAATATTTAATTTTAATAACATAAAATAAGTTTATATTTATATATGTTATTTTCATTTTGTATTTTTATTTGTAATTCAATTTTTCTTGAATGTATTAGATGTCTTTTTCACATATTTGATTACATTGCCATTCATTTAAAAGGTTTACCATTCACTTTCCTCTTGATTTCTCCCAGAGTCAGTGTTATGCAAATATTCGATTATCTGGGGTAAACCTGTTCCACATTACTTTGGATAATCGAGACGCTTTGCTTGACTGATAATAAAGTCTGGGAAATATAAAATTAAATTATGAAGGCCATGATGTGAAGCTAAATATTATTTTCTTCGTACACAAGAAGTGTTCTCTAATATATATAAGCATAAGGTGGGAAGGAAATTATATTCTTCTTCAAACATGAATCAGAGACTACAACGACTTTATGTGATAGAACTATAGGTGAGACAATTAAACCCCTTTAAACACAATACAGAGCTTCAGAATATACATATCCACTATACTCAGTAATATCAATGAAGGGATACGTTGTGTTACTAAACTACAATCCATTGTTTTTTCTCTGGTGGCATTATTCAAAACAGTTTTTTCAGAAAATATTTTCCGTCACTAGCTCTTCAGTTATATTAGTTTCATACTTGGCTATATAAATATCTTCAACCATCCTTTGTATGAATACTTAATAGTGACTAAATTTATGTGGACCTAGGTATATTTATATAATGGCATTTGTTTCTCCGAGAAAGTTAATAAAATTTGCAGTTCACAAAACGCGATATATATCTCGAAAACAAATCCAATTTCGGGAAATATTAGACTAAGGTAGAAAGGAAATCATATTCCTCCTCAAACATGACTCAGAGACTACAACGGCTTTATGTGATAGAACTATAGGTGAGACAATTAAACCCTTTTAAACTCATTACAAAGCTTCAGGATATACATTTCCACTATACTCAGTAATATCAACGAAGGGATACGTTGTGTTACTAAAATACAACCCCTTGTTTTTTTCTCTGGCGGCATTATTTAAAACAGTTTTTTCAGAAAATATTTTCCGTCACTAGTTCTTCAACCATCCGTTGCATGAATACTTGATAGTGACTAAATTTATGTGAACCTAGGTATATTTATATAATGACATTTGTTTCTCTGACGAAGTTTATAAAATTTGCAGTTCACAAAACGATATATATCTCGAAAACAAATCCAATTTTGGGAGCGGGAGGAGGCGGACGATTTTTGGGTTAATATAAAGTTTTAAGCTCCTGATTCCGTATTGGCGTAACTCCGCACTGCAAGGCGTTCTTTATCTTCTTTAAATTTCACTTTAATAATAATAACAACTGCCAGATATTTTTTATAATGTCTAACGTTTTATTTTAATTACGTTTTTACAAGTAAGACGACATCAAATAATAAATTAATAATATATTAATTTCTGGAAATATAATTTAGGTTTTACAAAAGTAATTATTATTTCGATAAGTAATATAAAATCGATTAAATGTAAACACACACACACACACACACACACACTGCAACGTCCCTCCCTCTTTATTTTATTTCGTAATATTTTCTGTTACTTTTTACTTCGTAACGTGCTTAAATTTTATTATTTTTATTCGCGCCTAATTATTTCCGTTCCACTATCGGGCTAATGCAGCCTCGAGCGTTCTTTAAAATGTCGTGTGTTCACCCGTTATTTGCCACGCCTAACCGCTAGCCACTTCCCGCTGATTCCTACCTTACAATTTGTATCCCCCCCCCCTAAAATGGTTAACAATGTTTTGTTGGGCTCTATATAGTCATACTTGTCAGTAAAGTAGTCAGCTGAAAAGAAACAACATTAGCATGAACACACAAAATGTCCAAAAACTCTTACCATCTTAGAAGATCTGCAGGCACAGCATAGAGACATGCAAAATATGATCATGTTAAAGTTACCTTTTTGAAGGCTCCTGTGTTCTTTAAACATGATCTGCCAGTAGACCACGTCTCTGGACTTTATTATAAAAAACCAACTAATTTTTACAATAGCTCAATAATTTTACAATAAATTGTCCTCAGGATAGAAATCGTTTAAAGAAACATTAGACTCTGAATTTTATATATAATTCATTAAATAATGAAATTTAATTAAAGTTGTAATTTGATGTAACAATCATTATTTATTAGTTGGAAAAACTAAAAGTTTTATTTGTTGTTCAACACAGGATAAATTTAAATACCAAAAGTTTGTATAATACATTTAATTACTGTTTCAAAATAAAAATAAAATTTATCATCAACTAAAATACAATAGAATTTCTCGTTACTATTTCTTTTTTTCTTTTTCATATTATCACAAATAATTGTTTAAATTTTTCTTATACTTGACATTTTAAGTTACTAAATTTTATATAGAATCAATTAATTACATTTACATCTTTAAACAAAAAATCTTTCCTAATCTAACATAATAAAATTATCATCCTTTAATTTTAAGATTGAATTGATAAATTACAAGTTTTATATCAAATAATTTTAAATTATGTATAAGTCTATACCTTTTTTATTTCTGAAAATGATTGATTTATGGTCAAAACAACTTTGTGAATCTACATTTAGTATTTATTCCTTAAGCATTTTTACCATACAAATTATTTTTACTGCATTTAACATTTATTTAAAATTTTCTACGTTTGACGTTATTTTTTATATAATAGAGAAAATGTCTTGCCAAGAATATCCCTGCCGATCCTAGAGTCGTCTCGTCTTGATTCCCGGTCCCTGGACAATGGAAGTAGCCATCCCTGGTAAGTCGATGTAAGTCCTTCTCCATTCTCCTCTGATCTTCACGTCCCGGAGGCTGAGTCTGAAGCCCTCGCCCGTGGATCGAATTAGACTTCAGAAACATGATGGTCTGAATCCATCTGGCCCTTGGTGTTGTCATAGGCGCGATCCGACATTACGGCCGTTAGCACACCGTATTAAAATTTTTTTTTACAGACTGCCTTACAGGTTCTTGCGTTCCTGTATTTATTACGGCTATGTAACCCTTCCCCCTGCTCTTCGCTCGTCACTATCTCCATGCGTTTTTCTTGTTCGGGTGAGTTGGACAAAGTATTCGATTTAACATGCATAATTCTGTTATCGGCTTTGGAATACTGAATAATGGCTGTAACGTTTTTGCTATTTAAGTTTTTTAGATTTGGTTTTAATTAGTGTTCTTTTTGGATTTTTCTGGTCATTTTAAAAAGTCAGTGATAGTTCTATAGGGCCTAGTTTTTAAATTAGCATTTCTCGGCACTTAGAAAATTTTCACTGCACTCCCGTTTGTCAATAGTTAGTTATTACAGTTTTATTTTATTTTAACTTTTAATTTGTCTTAACACTAATTATTCAAGAATTTACTATCTTCTTCACTCTCTACAATGTTTAATTATACACTAAATTAACACCTTATTATTTAGTTCTTGAATTTGTTATTACAAATTTTGAAATTATTTATTTCCTTACTTGAGCGGCCATTCTGACTGTCTCTTTACACACACACACACACACACACACACACACACACACACACACACACACACACACACACACACACACACACACACACACACACACACACACACACACACACACACACACACACACACACACACACACACACACACACACACACACACACACACACACACACACACACACACACACACACACACACACACACACACACACACACACACACACACGCCCGCACACCTGCCAACACTTATACACATATATATTTAAAAAAATGTATAATATTAAAAATAATTTCTCTCTCTCACACTCTATATCTATCTATCTATCTATCTATCTATCTATCTGTCTATCTATATTAAACATTTTCGTTTCTACGGTTAAATTGTACACTTATTGGATTATGTCTCTATCTTAAAGGAGTTTACTTAATCTCGCTCATTGTATTATTCACGAACAAGAGATTAAAAGATTTTATATTTATGCTAATGCTCGAAGACTAGGACTCCAGCATAAGCTTCGCAATTAAAGTATTAATGGTAAAGTTAGTGCCTAAGCCAAGTATAATCCTGCAGAGCACGGGTCGAATCCCTTGTTGCGGCCTTACTTTGGTCATTTGCTTCACAAAGACGTAAAGCCTTCTTTTTCTTATTGTAGCCCTTTCATCATATTTGGAACGAACAAATCACCAAATTCGTGGGCCTAAGGGTTTCAAAACTACTTGTAGCAACAAAGTGAATAGTCTTTTGGCCTGAACTGAAAAATTGTACATTACTAATCTCTCTCTATCTCCCTCCCCCATCTCTCTACATATATATATATATTTATATATATATATATATATATATATATATATATATATATATATGTATATACATATATATATGTGTGTGTGTGTGTGTGTGTGTGTGTAGGTGTGTGCGCGCGCGCGTGTGTGTGAGTGTGCGTGTGTGTGTGTTTATGAGTGTGTGTGTGTCTGTGTATCTGTCTGTCTGAGTGCCTGTGTGTTTGTGAGTCTGTGTGTGACTGTGTGTCCGTGTGTCTGTGTGTATGTGTGCCTGTGTGTCTGTGTGCCTGTATGTATGTTTGTCTGTGTATCTTTGTGGCTGTATCTGTGTTTGTGTGTGTGTATTCATTGTTTGCAAGAATCGGAACGACATCAATGCTTAGGATTTAAATATTGTAGCCCTTTAATCACACTTTGAACGAAAAATCGCCAATTCGTGAGCGTAATGGTGTCAAGACAACTTGTAGTAACAAAGTGAATAGTCTTTTGGCCTGAACTGAAAAATCGGACACTTGAAATCTCTCGATCAGGCGCCATGCTCTAACACATCTATATAGCTGTATATATATATATATGTGGGTGTGTGTGTGTGTGTACTGTATACAACTATATTAGCTCGAACTAAGTGATAACATGAGATATTATACAACAGCTGATTTTATGTTACAAGGAATGTTGCAGATTAGCTGTTACAAAGTTGCAGATTAAAAAATCAGGACTTTACTAGAATTATTTGTCACTCGGAGGTTCTAATAATAATTGAATGCAATTTAACTGGGACAAATAGGATACCCGGGACCCTAGTTTTATTATCGATGGATATTTATTTAATATTTTTGTAGACGGTTTATGGATTTACAGTGTTAACTGTGACCTCAATGTAAACCAAATCATAGGCCTATTACTGATGAAGAATATAAATGTAGAAATAATTATTTTGGTCATATTGATTTTTCAAGACTATATTTCAGCTGGACAGGGCAAGAGATTAATTAGGTTACCCTCCCTAATTGTTTCTCCTATTTAGTTTATTTATTCTGTAACCTACCTCTTAATTTGATGTCATTTCTAATGGTGATTTTATTGCTATTGATGATTTCATTACTATTGGTGATTTCATTGCTATAGGTGATTCACAGGATGATGAAATATTTGACAGAACTTACACAATTTAAACAATAAAATATAAATTGCTGCGTAACAATAAGGTAATGATTGTTCTGATAAAAGTTTAAGGAAAAGTCAGTCTTGCCCTCTTTAGGCAATGCTTAAGTATTTTCTTATTTGTCTGCAAGACTTGGCTTTATTTAACCGAGCTCCGTGAAAGTCTCCGGTGAAACGTCAACTTTTTAAAACGTGTTCTAGCTTCCTCCAGTTTATACATTAATTTCTATTTCATATTCTACAATATATTAGGAATACTTTACTCATATTAACTCGTATTAATCGGAGGACTCATATTAACTCGGAGTAATCGATTGACCCATATTAACTCGCAGTAATCGATTCACTCATATTAACTTGTAGTATTCCAGAGGTGCATAATAACTCGTGGTATTCAATTTAATGATACTAAATCGTAGTATTCAATTTACTCATAATCACTCGTAATATTCGATTCCTTCATAATTAACTCGAGATATTTAATTGATCCGCATAAAATTATGGTATCAAATTGACTGATATCGGTAACTAGTAGTATGCAATTTACTCATATTAACTCGTAAGATTCAATTTCCTCATATTAACTCGTGCTACTAAATTAACTCATACTAATTCTTAATATTAATTCTCATACTAATTTTAAATGTTACTGTTCAATTGACTCATATTCACTCATATATTCAATTGACTTCTTAACCCATACTAATAAATTGACTTGTAACTATAGGTAATAATCTCATTGGGTTATTATTGTTTTATTTATATTGAATAGAACAATTTTGATAATGTAGCACTATAATATTTGAGAATTATAGGTATAAAATATACTTAGATTTGAAAATTTGTGATTTCACTTTCTGGAAAAAATAATAATCTTTAACCTTAGAAAAAGCAAACATGAATGAAATGAGCTTTGATTTATCAGGACATAATTTAATAACAGTATTAAACTTGCCCCCTCTTTCCCTCTCTTTTTCTTTACCTGTTTTAAACTTGCTCTTTATTCCCTCAGGAACTATTTATTCCTAATTGCTTTTTACAAATTCTTTCAGTAACGAAGGCCCATTATAATTTAACTACCCCTCCATGGGTTTTGCATAGTTCTGGGTTGGGAAATACGGAATTAGTGAGGCCAGAGTTGGTAATGTAAAACTAAACTTGCATAAATAAGGCAACGATTTAATAAATTATGAAATAAAACAAGCCTTCAATTCGAAGGAGGGTTTCGGAAGTCGATAGGGTAATCTTACGAAATATTTTGTTTAATAGTGCAAAATCAACTCATGCACAGGTTTTAGGGTGCGCAACTTTCCATGTAGTTTAGTCAACCATTGTTAGCTAGACAAAACAGTTTTACTATACCCTGTCTAGCTCTGAGCCCATTGTGTAATAAATCTAATAACTAGATATATCGAACAATAACGCAAGACATTCGATGCCATGTCAACCTTAACAATTCGCAGACCCTTACAAATAACGAACGAAAATGCCCAAATAACCGATACACGTCCCATTCAACATTACCTGCTCTAGATGTCTGACATTGAAGCCTGTAGAGGAAAATGTTGTATTTCAGATCCAATTACTAGATGTACAAGCAGTGACGCTAGAGTTTGCCTACGCGTCATTACTTCCCTTTGCAGCGTGCCAGCGACGATGACATTGCGTGTGTCTCAATATAACGACCCTGACGTCATCACGGTAGATTATTACATGTATTACTACCCTGTGGTCTAAACCTCCTTCCACAGAACTCATAACAAATAGATTATTGTTATTGTATGTGATCGTAGCTTTTAAATTTATTCCACCTTTAAATAAAAATCTTGTCCTGAGCCTTAACTACCGACTGTATATTTATACGGATGTCAGTATCACAAAGTCAGCTTAGCTTGTGAGCAAATTTACTGGGTAAATAATAAAAACCACCTACTCGTTAAAACCAAAATATTGTTTGGAAAAATTATCTGTATAGGTATAAATGGATTTTCACTGTAAAATTCTCTCTTCTATTAATTTAGGACATTTAAACGTTAATATAACTTGGTTATATTATCAATAATGAAAAAAAATACCGAATAAATAACGAAATAGTAAATGAGTAAGATCTAAATCAATATGCTATATTATTGTTTTTTCATTGATATCTTCACACATACACACACGAACACCCATACGCACACGCAATGCACATTCACGCGCGCGCTCTCTCTCTCGCACACACACACACACACACACACACACACACACACACACGCACTTGGTAAGAACTACTGAGCAATGGTATTGCTATAAATTATTATATAAACTAAAGTTACCTGGACCTGCGATTTGGTTTCCTTGTGAAACGGCATGCCGCGGAATGTGCTCCTCAGTTAACAGGAAGGTCGTGTTCTCTTCGAATCTCACAATCAGAACGCTCCTTTTCCTAACTTGGATATATTAATTTAGTAAGGGACAGGAAAATATAAGTTTAGCACAATCAGCTGTTCAACATATGTCCACGGAAGTTTGCCGTTCTTTTTGGCGACCATTAGAGCTGTTTACATAGATGGAAGTTTGACGGTAATATAAGAAAAACGTTACAATCTCTTTTACCAGGTGTCTCCTCGCTACCCGGATGATCTCTTTAAAATCAATCCTGAATTTTAAGGTTATTTATGCTCTACGTATACTTGGGCTAATGTAAAATCCATCATGGCACCTAATATCATCTCAAACTGCATTCCGTCTCTAAATAATAGAATGAATTTTAATTCATGGTATAATTCTAATGTTGTCACGGAACAATATATATACATGTAAATATATAATCACTCGAGAAGCTTAAGGAAATGATTTCATTTTAAACTTCGTAAAAGTACTCTTGAATAATGGTAATGGGTAAAATAATTATATAAAGCAAATTTAAATGCGATTCAATTGATCTTGTTCAACTAGTAGTAATGACGAAATAAATTATTTCAGGAAAAATTATTTTAACAATGATTTACTACAGTTAAATTGTAACACAATATGCACAATATACGCTCTCCACGCAACGTGTTCTACCCCACGTTTGTGGTCGTTACGAATGCAATGATGTCCTTGGCTTGTACAAGTTAATTACTAATGCGCAGTTACGTAGGTTACCTGGGCTATTTGTTATGTTGCAATAAATATTGTAGTAGATGCAAATTTAGTACGAGGACATCTTCTAGAGCCCCCCCCCCCCCCAGTCATCGTGGCTATCAACTCTAGCGAGCTTCCTCCGTCTAATACGTGCATGCGGTCAGTATCCCGTCAGTATGAAGGAAACGGGATTGATTGCCCTTGTATTAGGTTAAGGATCGCATTCCATGGAAAATCAGGACATAGTAAAATGAAACAGTAAGTGTCGCGTTCAAACCTACCAAGAAAGAAAACTTGCCAGGAACATCCCGCGACAGATCATGTAGGAACCCAGGAGCTAGGCTATCCCTATGCTAGAAGATATTTAGTGTATTACCTTAAAAATACCTGGTTAGTGAAGCTATGCCAGGAACGGCATGCACCTCTTCTTCTGTTGCCTACTCGAAACTGAAATGGTCATTAAAATATATATATATATATATATATATATATATATATATATATATATATTAGCACTTTCGTTGGGGTTAAACTGCGTCTCTGGGGATGTGCCCTTGGGTCACCTGAAACATACCTGTGAAACAGAATATGGGATGTACACTTTATTTACAACTGTATGTTTAGAGAATGACGGTCAGTTGGGACAGGGGCCCTATGTGTTTGTCGTGGATGGGGTCGTACCTATTCAGTGAGGAAATGTGTGTGGGGCTGTTCGTAGAAACTTGTTGCTAAGTATCGGAGGACTTGTGTGATGAAAGACATTTTCAAATCAGTGTGAAGCTTACTCTACCATACTCTATTTATATTAATTCCAATTATTTAATAAAACGTATATATAATACCTTTTTTTGGGGACATAAGTAGGAATTTGCTATAAACATTTTTGTTTCTATTAGTTGTTTTAAACAAGAAATCATTTTAGGTGTAAAATTTGAATGTATTGTTATTTTCGTATCATATTTGATTTATTTCAAGTCAACTTGCTGAAACTTAAATAAAAACTTCCACCCCTCCTCCGAAACACAAATACCACTAAGCCTCTGTATACGAATGGAAAAAGCATATTCCATTTTGAAAATAATTCCCTCTGTTGCTGACGTCACACAGTTAATACTGGATGCACAAACTGTATCAGTAACTCTTTACAAAGAGAAGCCTTTATGAGCATAGCTTCAGTGAACTTTCTACGTCAGAGCAGTGCTGTATTCAAAACTTCGTTAATAATTATTTAGGAATACTTTGTAGGAACTGTGTCAGATATTTTACAAAGCCGCTTAGTGAAAAGTTCAAAGGAACTGAAAACATATTAATGAATTAATATTAACTGATTTTCTCTTAATTCCAATTTCTTTGTGTATCTGTATACAATGCTATATATATTGTGTCTATGTGTGCGTGGGTGTGTTTGTGTGAGAGAAAGGTATGTATATATGTGTGTTTGTCTGTGATTATATATATATATATATATATATATATATATATATATATATATATATATATGTATATTGTAATCCTTAGATTAATTATTTTTTCTTGTTGAATATGTATGGTGAAATAAAATAATTTTCATAAACAAGAATATACGAGTATTACTTCACTTTATTGTTGATTGAAGCTTTTCGCTAATTTACATTATTAGCATTTTCAAAATTTATAAATTACTGTCCTGTTATGTGAGTAGAGTAAGACTCCAGTATGTGTGTGTGTGTGTGTGTGTGCGTGAGTGAGTTAATGAGATTATGTGTCCGTTTTTCATGAAGTGTATAAAGCGAAGTTTCCGACGTTTCGCCATAATCTCATCTAGCGTTGATAAGAAGAACCCAGCAACAGCTGAAGTACGAGACATTGTTTAAAAGCATTACAACGGTCGGAACTGTTTGTAAGTAGAATTCTATGTGTTCCTGCCATATAGCGACACCACATCGCCTTCCTTGTATAAGTAATGCAGCTCTATCTAAAGCCGCCTACCAAAGGAGTCATTGCTATAATTATAATTAGTAGTGATATTGTAATGCATCAGTCTACCCACATGGGAAGACGACACTGTAGTCCTAAAACAGCATGAAGGTCCAATTCACTTCGTTGTATGTATAATTCTATGTGTTCCTGCCATATAGCGACACCACATCGCCTTCCTTGTATAAGTAATGCAGCTCTATCTAAAGCCGCCTACCAAAGGAGTCATTGCTATAATTATAATTAGTAGTGATATTGTAATGCATCGGTCTACCCGCATGAGAAGACGATACTGTAGTCCTAAAACAGCATAAGGTCCAATTCACTTCGTTGTAAGTAGAATTCTATGTGTTCCTGCCATATAGCGACACCACATCGCCTTCCTTGTATAAGTAATGCAGCTCTATCTAAAGCCGCCTACCAAAGGAGTCATTGCTATAATTATAATTAGTAGTGATATTGTAATGCATCGGTCTACCCGCATGAGAAGACGATACTGTAGTCCTAAAACAGCATAAGGTCCAATTCACTTCGTTGTAAGTAGAATTCTATGTGTTCCTGCCATATAGCGACACCACATCGCCTTCCTTGTATAAGTAATGCAGCTCTATCTAAAGCCGCCTACCAAAGGAGTCATTGCTATAATTATAATTAGTAGTGATATTGTAATGCATCGGTCTACCCGCATGAGAAGACGATACTGTAGTCCTAAAACAGCATGAAGGTCCAATTCACTTCGTTGTATGTATAATTCTATGTGTTCCTGCCATATAGCGACACCACATCGCCTTCCTTGTATAAGTAATGCAGCTCTATCTAAAGCCGCCTACCAAAGGAGTCATTGCTATAATTATAATTAGTAGTGATATTGTAATGCATCAGTCTACCCACATGAGAAGACGATACTGTAGTCCTAAAACAGCATAAGGTCCAATTCACTTCGTTGTAAGTAGAATTCTATGTGTTCCTGCCATATAGCGACACCACATCGCCTTCCTTGTATAAGTAATGCAGCTCTATCTAAAGCCGCCTACCAAAGGAGTCATTGCTATAATTATAATTAGTAGTGATATTGTAATGCATCGGTCTACCCGCATGAGAAGACGATACTGTAGTCCTAAAACAGCATAAGGTCCAATTCACTTCGTTGTAAGTAGAATTCTATGTGTTCCTGCCATATAGCGACACCACATCGCCTTCCTTGTATAAGTAATGCAGCTCTATCTAAAGCCGCCTACCAAAGGAGTCATTGCTATAATTATAATTAGTAGTGATATTGTAATGCATCGGTCTACCCGCATGAGAAGACGATACTGTAGTCCTAAAACAGCATAAGGTCCAATTCACTTCGTTGTAAGTAGAATTCTATGTGTTCCTGCCATATAGCGACACCACATCGCCTTCCTTGTATAAGTAATGCAGCTCTATCTAAAGCCGCCTACCAAAGGAGTCATTGCTATAATTATAATTAGTAGTGATATTGTAATGCATCAGTCTACCCACATGAGAAGACGATACTGTAGTCCTAAAACAGCATAAGGTCCAATTCACTTCGTTGTAAGTAGAATTCTATGTGTTCCTGCCATATAGCGACACCACATCGCCTTCCTTGTATAAGTAATGCAGCTCTATCTAAAGCCGCCTACCAAAGGAGTCATTGCTATAATTATAATTAGTAGTGATATTGTAATGCATCAGTCTACCCACATGAGAAGACGATACTGTAGTCCTAAAACAGCATAAGGTCCAATTCACTTCGTTGTAAGTAGAATTCTATGTGTTCCTGCCATATAGCGACACCACATCGCCTTCCTTGTATAAGTAATGCAGCTCTATCTAAAGCCGCCTACCAAAGGAGTCATTGCTATAATTATAATTAGTAGTGATATTGTAATGCATCGGTCTACCCGCATGAGAAGACGATACTGTAGTCCTAAAACAGCATAAGGTCCAATTCACTTCGTTGTAAGTAGAATTCTATGTGTTCCTGCCATATAGCGACACCACATCGCCTTCCTTGTATAAGTAATGCAGCTCTATCTAAAGCCGCCTACCAAAGGAGTCATTGCTATAATTATAATTAGTAGTGATATTGTAATGCATCGGTCTACCCGCATGAGAAGACGATACTGTAGTCCTAAAACAGCATAAGGTCCAATTCACTTCGTTGTAAGTAGAATTCTATGTGTTCCTGCCATATAGCGACACCACATCGCCTTCCTTGTATAAGTAATGCAGCTCTATCTAAAGCCGCCTACCAAAGGAGTCATTGCTATAATTATAATTAGTAGTGATATTGTAATGCATCGGTCTACCCGCATGAGAAGACGATACTGTAGTCCTAAAACAGCATAAGGTCCAATTCACTTCGTTGTAAGTAGAATTCTATGTGTTCCTGCCATATAGCGACACCACATCGCCTTCCTTGTATAAGTAATGCAGCTCTATCTAAAGCCGCCTACCAAAGGAGTCATTGCTATAATTATAATTAGTAGTGATATTGTAATGCATCGGTCTACCCGCATGAGAAGACGATACTGTAATCCTAAAACAGCATAAGGTCCAATTCACTTCGTTGTAAGTAGAATTCTATGTGTTCCTGCCATATAGCGACACCACATCGCCTTCCTTGTATAAGTAATGCAGCTCTATCTAAAGCCGCCTACCAAAGGAGTCATTGCTATAATTATAATTAGTAGTGATATTGTAATGCATCGGTCTACCCGCATGAGAAGACGATACTGTAGTCCTAAAACAGCATAAGGTCCAATTCACTTCGTTGTAAGTAGAATTCTATGTGTTCCTGCCATATAGCGACACCACATCGCCTTCCTTGTATAAGTAATGCAGCTCTATCTAAAGCCGCCTACCAAAGGAGTCATTGCTATAATTATAATTAGTAGTGATATTGTAATGCATCGGTCTACCCGAATGAGAAGACGATACTGTAGTCCTAAAACAGCATAAGGTCCAATTCACTTCGTTGTAAGTAGAATTCTATGTGTTCCTGCCATATAGCGACACCACATCGCCTTCCTTGTATAAGTAATGCAGCTCTATCTAAAGCCGCCTACCAAAGGAGTCATTGCTATAATTATAATTAGTAGTGATATTGTAATGCATCGGTCTACCCGCATGAGAAGACGATACTGTAGTCCTAAAACAGCATAAGGTCCAATTCACTTCGTTGTAAGTAGAATTCTATGTGTTCCTGCCATATAGCGACACCACATCGCCTTCCTTGTATAAGTAATGCAGCTCTATCTAAAGCCGCCTACCAAAGGAGTCATTGCTATAATTATAATTAGTAGTGATATTGTAATGCATCGGTCTACCCGCATGAGAAGACGATACTGTAGTCCTAAAACAGCATAAGGTCCAATTCACTTCGTTGTATGTATAATTCTATGTGTTCCTGCCATATAGCGACACCACATCGCCTTCCTTGTATAAGTAATGCAGCTCTATCTAAAGCCGCCTACCAAAGGAGTCATTGCTATAATTATAATTAGTAGTGATATTGTAATGCATCGGTCTACCCGCATGAGAAGACGATACTGTAGTCCTAAAACAGCATAAGGTCCAATTCACTTCGTTGTATGTATATTTCTATGTGTTCCTGCCATATAGCGACACCACATCGCCTTCCTTGTATAAGTAATGCAGCTCTATCTAAAGCCGCCTACCAAAGGAGTCATTGCTATAATTATAATTAGTAGTGATATTGTAATGCATCGGTCTACCCGCATGAGAAGACGATACTGTAGTCCTAAAACAGCATAAGGTCCAATTCACTTCGTTGTAAGTAGAATTCTATGTGTTCCTGCCATATAGCGACACCACATCGCCTTCCTTGTATAAGTAATGCAGCTCTATCTAAAGCCGCCTACCAAAGGAGTCATTGCTATAATTATAATTAGTAGTGATATTGTAATGCATCGGTCTACCCGCATGAGAAGACGATACTGTAGTCCTAAAACAGCATAAGGTCCAATTCACTTCGTTGTATGTATATTTCTATGTGTTCCTGCCATATAGCGACACCACATCGCCTTCCTTGTATAAGTAATGCAGCTCTGTCTAAAGCCGCCTACCAAAGGAGTCATTGCTATAATTATAATTAGTAGTGATATTGTAATGCATCGGTCTACCCGCATGAGAAGACGATACTGTAGTCCTAAAACAGCATAAGGTCCAATTCACTTCGTTGTAAGTAGAATTCTATGTGTTCCTGCCATATAGCGACACCACATCGCCTTCCTTGTATAAGTAATGCAGCTCTATCTAAAGCCGCCTACCAAAGGAGTCATTGCTATAATTATAATTAGTAGTGATATTGTAATGCATCGGTCTACCCGCATGAGAAGACGATACTGTAGTCCTAAAACAGCATAAGGTCCAATTCACTTCGTTGTAAGTAGAATTCTATGTGTTCCTGCCATATAGCGACACCACATCGCCTTCCTTGTATAAGTAATGCAGCTCTATCTAAAGCCGTCTACCAAAGGAGTCATTGCTATAATTATAATCAGTAGTGATATTGTAATGCATCAGTCTACCCGCATGAGAAGACGATACTGTAGTCCTAAAACAGCATAAGGTCCTATTCACTTCGTTGTAAGTAGAATTCTATGTGTTCCTGCCATATAGCGACACCACATCGCCTTCCTTGTATAAGTAATGCAGCTCTATCTAAAGCCGCCTACCAAAGGAGTCATTGCTATAATTATAATTAGTAGTGATATTGTAATGCATCAGTCTACCCGCATGGGAAGATGACACTGTAGTCCTAAAACAGCATGAAGGTCCAATTCACTTTGTTGTAAGTAGAATTCTATGTGTTCCTGCCATATAGCGACACCACATCGCCTTCCTTGTATAAGTAATGCAGCTCTATCTAAAGCCGCCTACCAAAGGAGTCATTGCTATAATTATAATTAGTAGTGATATTGTAATGCATCGGTCTACCCGCATGAGAAGACGATACTGTAGTCCTAAAATAGCATAAGGTCCAATTCACTTCGTTGTAAGTAGAATTCTATGTGTTCCTGCCATATAGCGACACCACATCTCCTTCCTTGTATAAGTAATGCAGCTCTATCTAAAGCCGCCTACCAAAGGAGTCATTGCTATAATTATAATTAGTAGTGATATTGTAATGCATCGGTCTACCCGCATGAGAAGACGATATTGTAGTCCTAAAACAGCATAAGGTCCAATTCACTTCGTTGTATGTATATTTCTATGTGTTCCTGCCATATAGCGACACCACATCGCCTTCCTTGTATAAGTAATGCAGCTCTGTCTAAAGCCGCCTACCAAAGGAGTCATTGCTATAATTATAATTAGTAGTGATATTGTAATGCATCAGTCTACCCACATGAGAAGACGATACTGTAGTCCTAAAACAGCATGAAGGTCCAATTCACTTCGTTGTAAGTAGAATTCTATGTGTTCCTGCCATATAGCGACACCACATCGCCTTCCTTGTATAAGTAATGCAGCTCTATCTAAAGCCGCCTACCAAAGGAGTCATTGCTATAATTATAATTAGTAGTGATATTGTAATGCATCGGTCTACCCGCATGAGAAGACGATACTGTAGTCCTAAAACAGCATAAGGTCCAATTCACTTCGTTGTAAGTAGAATTCTATGTGTTCCTGCCATATAGCGACACCACATCCCCTTCCTTGTATAAGTAATGCAGCTCTATCTAAAGCCGCCTACCAAAGGAGTCATTGCTATAATTATAATTAGTAGTGATATTGTAATGCATCGGTCTACCCGCATGAGAAGACGATACTGTAGTCCTAAAACAGCATAAGGTCCAATTCACTTCGTTGTATGTATATTTCTATGTGTTCCTGCCATATAGCGACACCACATCGCCTTCCTTGTATAAGTAATGCAGCTCTGTCTAAAGCCGCCTACCAAAGGAGTCATTGCTATAATTATAATTAGTAGTGATATTGTAATGCATCGGTCTACCTGCATGAGAAGACGATACTGTAGTCCTAAAACAGCATAAGGTCCAATTCACTTCGTTGTATGTATATTTCTATGTGTTCCTGCCATATAGCGACACCACATCGCCTTCCTTGTATAAGAAATGCAGCTCTGTCTAAAGCCGCCCACCAAAGGAGTCATTGCTATAATTATAATTAGTAGTGATATTGTAATGCATCGGTCTACCTGCATGAGAAGACGATACTGTAGTCCTAAAACAGCATGAAGGTCCAATTCACTTCGTTGTATGTATATTTCTATGTGTTCCTGCCATATAGCGACACCACATCGCCTTCCTTGTATAAGTAATGCAGCTCTGTCTAAAGCCGCCTACCAAAGGAGTCATTGCTATAATTATAATTAGTAGTGATATTGTAGTGCATCAGTATACCCGCATGAGAAGACGATACTGTAGTCCTAAAACAGCATAAGGTCCAATTCACTTCGTTGTATGTATAATTCTATGTGTTCCTGCCATATAGCGACACCACATCGCCTTCCTTGTATAAGTAATGCAGCTCTATCTAAAGCCGCCTACCAAAGGAGTCATTGCTATAATTATAATTAGTAGTGATATTGTAATGCATCGGTCTACCCGCATGAGAAGACGATACTGTAGTCCTAAAGCAGCATAAGGTCCAATTCACTTCGTTGTATGTATATTTCTATGTGTTCCTGCCATATACCGACACCACATCGCCTTCCTTGTATAAGTAATGCAGCTCTGTCTAAAGCCGCCTACCAAAGGAGTCATTGCTATAATTATAATTAGTAGTGATATTGTAATGCATCGGTCTACCCGCATGAGAAGACGATACTGTAGTCCTAAAACAGCATAAGGTCCTATTCACTTCGTTGTATGTAGAATTCTATGTGTTCCTGCCATATAGCGACACCACATCGCCTTCCTTGTATAAGTAATGCAGCTCTATCTAAAGCCGCCTACCAAAGGAGTCATTGCTATAATTATAATTAGTAGTGATATTGTAATGCATCGGTCTACCTGCATGAGAAGACGATACTGTAGTCCTAAAACAGCATAAGGTCCAATTCACTTCGTTGTATGTATATTTCTATGTGTTCCTGCCATATAGCGACACCACATCGCCTTCCTTGTATAAGTAATGCAGCTCTATCTAAAGCCGCCTACCAAAGGAGTCATTGCTATAATTATAATTAGTAGTGATATTGTAATGCATCGGTCTACCCGCATGAGAAGACGATATTGTAGTCCTAAAACAGCATGAAGGTCCAATTCACTTCGTTGTATGTATATTTCTATGTGTTCCTGCCATATAGCGACACCACATCGCCTTCCTTGTATAAGTAATGCAGCTCTATCTAAAGCCGCCTACCAAAGGAGTCATTGCTATAATTATAATTAGTAGTGATATTGTAATGCATCGGTCTACCCGCATGAGAAGACGATATTGTAGTCCTAAAACAGCATGAAGGTCCAATTCACTTCGTTGTATGTATATTTCTATGTGTTCCTGCCATATAGCGACACCACATCGCCTTCCTTGTATAAGTAATGCAGCTCTATCTAAAGCCGCCTACCAAAGGAGTCATTGCTATAATTATAATTAGTAGTGATATTGTAATGCATCGGTCTACCCGCATGAGAAGACGATATTGTAGTCCTAAAACAGCATGAAGGTCCAATTCACTTCGTTGTATGTATATTTCTATGTGTTCCTGCCATATAGCGACACCACATCGCCTTCCTTGTATAAGTAATGCAGCTCTATCTAAAGCCGCCTACCAAAGGAGTCATTGCTATAATTATAATTAGTAGTGATATTGTAATGCATCGGTCTACCCGCATGAGAAGACGATATTGTAGTCCTAAAACAGCATGAAGGTCCAATTCACTTCGTTGTATGTATATTTTTATGTGTTCCTGCCATATAGCGACACCACATCGCCTTCCTTGTATAAGTAATGCAGCTCTATCTAAAGCCGCCTACCAAAGGAGTCATTGCTATAATTATAATTAGTAGTGATATTGTAATGCATCAGTCTACCCACATAGGAAGACGACACAGTAGTCCTAAAATAGCATAAGGTCCAATTCACTTCGTTGTATGTATAATTCTATGTGTTCCTGCCATATAGCGACACCACATCGCCTTCCTTGTATAAGTAATGCAGCTCTATCTAAAGCCGTCTACCAAAGGAGTCATTGCTATAATTATAATTAGTAGTGATATTGTAGTGCATCAGTATACCCGCATGGGAAGACGACACTGTAGTCCTAAAACAGCATAAGGTCCAATTCACTTCGTTGTATGTATAATTCTATGTGTTCCTGCCATATAGCGACACCACATCGCCTTCCTTGTATAAGTAATGCAGCTCTATCTAAAGCCGTCTACCAAAGGAGTCATTGCTATAATTATAATTAGTAGTGATATTGTAATGCATCAGTATACCCACATGAGAAGACGATACTGTAGTCCTAAAACAGCATAAGGTCCTATTCACTTCGTTGTATGTAGAATTCTACATTTAGGAACGTAAACAAACGAATTTATTGACGCCTAGATACTTATGTACATTCACAGATGTATTTTATTGTAAATGAAAGAAAAATGGCGGAAGAAAAAGAATGGAGACAAGGAGTATATCATTTGAGTACACCTCCTAGTTACAAAAACACAATGGATCCTTGCATGTGCAGTATGTTTACTGCAGCATGTGAAACAGTTACCCCCTTCAAACTCGTGTCTTCCGCCAGGGTGACTAGCGTCAGCCGAGAAACTTAAGGCGTGGTACCACGACCCGTATGACCTTGCTGTAAGGCCTGGACTGGTAACAGGGCCGCCCCTGTTACGAGACGAACTCCTACCAGAGACAGCCTTTCGACGACTTTTCCATAACTTCTCGCTATCTGTAGAACCTTCCTTCATTATATCTATGATTAGTTTGATCCAGATAGTGCATTCGTAACTTTATCCACTCTCCGTTTGCCACTAAGGCCCGGAGCCTCAGACTAGGGGATACTTATGTAGATACAATATTGTAGTTCGTGTATATATCGAGATGATTGCGGTTATAAATTTCGTTACAGGACTCCTCCGTTTTAGGTTGGTACCTGATTGTTCAATTTACATGTGAGACGTGGGCGTCACACGAGAAGGAGGTTGCAATGACGGCATGTCGAGCTTAGAAAACACTCAACTGAGTGGAAAAAGGTATTATAACGTAAGCTAACTTTCCCTTATTTTCAATTATTTCCTTTCTCTCTCTCTCTCGTTCTTTCTCTCTCTCTTCTTATATATATATATATATATATATATATATATATATATATATATATATATATATATATATTAAATATATTAAATATGGCGATATGTTTTCTTGTAATATAGTTAATAAATTGAAAATATTTCAAAAACAAGAATACTTTTAATGAATATATTTATTCAAAGCTTTTCGCCCATAAAATAGTATCAGGATCTTCAGGAAAATAATTATCTAATAAAATATTTTTACAAAATTAAATCCTAATTTTAATTTTGTAAAAATATTTTATTAGATAATTATTTTCCTGAAGATGCTGATACTATTTTATCGGCGAAAAGCTTTGAATAAATATATTCATTAAAAGTATTCTTGTTTTTGAAATATTTTTAATTATATATATATATATATATACCCGTGTGGAGTTGTTAGTCTCCCATCGGGCGCCTCCCTAGGTGGCGGATAAGGGAAAGCTCACCAGATATGGTGGGTACCGAGGAAATAAAATACTCGGGGCGGACCAAAACTAACACTGCTGCCTTGTAGGGAGATATTGGTTTATCAAAGGCTAAAGGAAGACAACCTTGAAAATAAATTACCTGGTCCTCCAGGTTGGGGGTTATGCAATGGGCCAACTCCCCATTCATATAAAAAACCTAAAATGTTAAAAAGTCTAATAGAATACAGCCGGATGGATTTAAAGGAATACGACAAAAGCTATGGAAACGGACAATGAATATTGGAACGTGGAATATTCAAGGTTTAAATAATAAATTTGAAGAAGTGATTAAAGAATTAGAAATCAGAAAACAAGATATTATTGTCTTATCTGAAACTAAAAAAAAAGGAAATGGCAGCGAAATTAAGGGATCATTCATACATTTTTACAGTGGTGTACAGAAGCATCAAAGAGCAAAACGTGGAATCTCTGTATTAATAAGGAGAAAATTAAAAACTTATGTCACTAACTGGCAACCAATTGACGAAAACCTAATCAGAATTAATATGAATTTTCATGGATACAAATTGGTAATATTAGGAGTGTATGCTATAAATGAAGATGTTTTATTATGTAAGAAAGATGAATTTTTCAATAAATTGAACGGAATAATAGAGGAAATTGGAAATACAAGAGAAGTTATTCTTGCAGGAGACTTCAATAGTAGAACTGGAAGACAGATTGGAAACAAAATAATTGGACCATTTGGAGAAAATATTGTAAATGAAAATGGAAGCAGATTAATAGACATTTGTGAACAAAACTCCTTGAAAGTCTTGAATGGTTTTTACCAACATAAAGAAATACATAAATATACTTGGTATAGAGAAACAATGCAGCAGAAATCAATAATTGATTATATTATAGTAAAACAGAAAACAAAACTAAAAATACAAGATGTTAGAGTATACAGAGGTGTGAAACTTAGTGATCATTTTATAGTCAATTCTAAAATATTATTTCCATTTAAAAAATTAAACAATAAAGATAAAGAAAAAGAACAATATGTTGAAAAGGGTATCAAATTGAATCTTCCTAAATATAATTTACAGAGTTTGGAAAATGAGAGTACTGTATACTTATATAGGAAGAGGTTAGATGAAAAATTAACAGAAACTCATTGGGATACAACAGAAAAACAATACCAATATATTTCAAAAGTAATACATGAATCAGCAAAAGAAGCTTTAGGTGAAATTGATATTAAAGATAAAAAGAATACGTTTTATTATTGGGATGAAGAAATTAAAAAAGAAGTGAAGATTAAAAAAGAGAAATATTTAAAATGGTTAAATACAAAGAAAATTGATGATAAAGTAGAACTTAATGCACAACAAGCAAAAATTAGAAGAATGGTTGCAGAATCAAAAAACAGAAGTTGGGAACAATCATGCCAAAAGATAGAATCTTTTATTGGAGGGAAAAGAAGTACAGAAGCTTGGAAAACTTTGAAAACATTAAGAAAAAACTCTAAGGAGTCACAACAAATGACATATATTGATTTTCAAACGTGGGAGGAATATTTTAAAAACTTAACAGAATGCAGAGAAGAACATTTGGAAAAAAATCAAAATGAAATACCAGAAACAGTAAATAATACCTATCTAAATTTGGATATGGAAATAGTGATACAGGCAATAAAATCTATGAAAAATGGAAGAGCTTCAGGACCTGGAGGAATTCCAGCCGAACTATTAAAGTATGGTACAAATAAATTATTTGCAAATTTGAAGGAACTTTTTGAAAAATGTTTGAATGGAGAAGAGACACCAGAAGAGTGGAAAATAGGCTATATATCCACATTACATAAGAAAGGTAATAAGAAGCAATGTGAAAACTATAGAGGAATAACAGTTACAAATACATTGAGCAGAATTTATGGAAAAATAATTAAGCAATATTTAGAAAATGAATACAAGGATATGGAGGCTGAGGAACAGGCAGGTTTTAGAAGAGGAAGATCAACGATAGATCACTTATTCTGCTTAGAACAAATAATTGAAAAGAAAGTAATTCGTTTACAACCTCTCCATTTAGTATTTATAGATATAGAAAAAGCTTATGATAATGTACCATTATCAAAGTTATGGGAAGTGTTAAAGTCAAATGCTATAAGTCAAACTATAATCAAGGCAATTCAAAATTTATATAAAAATTCTATTTCCAAAATAAAAATAGGAAACAATCTGTCAACAGGTTTTGAAGTAACAAAAGGATTACGCCAAGGATGCTGTCTGTCACCCACATTATATAAAATTTATACAGAAAAGGTTTTGAAAAATTGGAAGAATAAATGCAAAGGAATGGGAATCCCAGTAAACAATATCACAATTTATTCTTTACAATTTGCAGATGACCAATTGATTTTAGCTCAAGATTATGAAGACATTGAATATATGACTCGAAAGATAATAGGAGAATACAAACTATGGGGATTGAATGTTAATATGAATAAAACTAAATACATGGTCATAGGAGAAAAAAGTAAAGACTTAATAATAGAAGAAGAAAATATTAAAAGAATATCACATGTTGAGGAATGTAAGTATTTGGGAATGAAAATTACAAATGATGGGAAACAAGATAAAGAAATTGGATCGAAAATAAATTTGGGAAAAACAACAATTTCAATGTTAAATGGAATTTTATGGGATAAACATATAACTAATCAAACAAAAACAAAAATTTTTAATACAATAGTACGAAGCATAATGACATATGGATCAGACGTTTGGATATTGAAATCAACATTGACAAAGAAATTATTGGCAACTGAGATGGACTTTTGGAGACGTTCTGCGAGAATATCAAGATTGGATAAGATCCGAAATCAAATAATTAGAGATAAAATGGAAGTACAAAATTTAATTACAGATTTTGTAGAACAAAAACAGTTAATTTGGTATGGACATACGAAAAGGATGAATGATGAAAGACTACCAAAGATGTTGTTGGAATGGACACCACCAGGGAGAAGACGAAGGGGAAGACCATCGAAAACGTGGATACAGGAAATTAGTTCATCTTTAATCAAATGGGATATACCAGAAAACTTGTGGACAGATAGGGATGAATGGAAAAACAAAATTAAAAACTGTATTTCATTAGACTTAGGTTAAAATGTAAAACATTGTAAAAAACCTGTCATAATAATAATATATATATATATATATATATATATATATATATATATATATATATATATATATATATATATATATATATATATCTTTTAATCATTAGATTCCTATCTGCACAGCACATGCACATAAACCCCGTACACCATTTCCCGCTGCATCATCATTATTGTCATATTATTTTATTAAGGAGTTAAAGGACGGGCGTGAAAGCGTGGAAGACGAGGCGCGGAGCGGGAGACCAGATGAAGTGCGAACTGACGCGAATGCTTAGCGAGTGCGCGCCATAATCCGTGAAGATCGGCGCTTAACAGTTCGAATATTAGCTTCGAAACTGGGTATGAACCGTGAAACAGTCAGACAAATTTTAACCGACGATTTTGGGATGACAAAGTTGTGCACGAGATGGTTCCAAAAAACCTTTCTGAGGAACAAAAGCAGCATAGCATGAACGTCGCAGAAGACAGTTTGAAGCGTGTGAAAAACGATTCGACGCTGCTTTATCGAGTTATATATATATATATATATATATATATATATATATTTATATATATAAATTATTGTAAACATTGTTATTAAAAAATAAATTAAAGTATCGGATAGAAAGACCAAATAGAGCTAACGAGGAAAGTTTAGAATTTCTAAGACTCCAAATATTGTAGAAGGATGACCTGTAACAGAAAGTCGTGAAATAAACAAGAAGTTGAGGAGTGGCAAATATATTCGGACGACAGTAAAGTATACATCTATTAGAAAACTGGAATGTAATGTAGTCACGTGATATTCTTTATTCAAACTATTGAAAGGTAGTTGTAGCATAAAATCAAATGTTTTTCAGTTCGTGGTTTTGTCATGTTTGTATTACGTAACGCTTTATTGATCTCAATTACCGCTATAACAACCGACAATGTTGCCAAACAACGCGAAGCTGTTTTCGTGTTTATTTAGGCAATTAGCCGTTTATTATAATCGTTGGGTATTTTTAGCAAAACAAGAGAAGCGTGTTGCATAATCTCCTAGGAACGTGATCTGATTGGTGAGAAAACTCATTTTCTTTATGCAAATGTTTACCATAATGTCACTGCACTACCTTAACCTTTAGAGCGGATACACATTCCTTTTCTAATTGAAGTAGCTATTTCAAAATAGTCACAACGGATCTCTAAACCTTTTAGGAATTTCCTTTTAGAACATCCCTTGTGACATCACTTGATAAAACATTAATTACAATTGTTCAATAAGAGTTGATTTAGTTAAAAGCAAAGCTTGAAAGTTACTAACGTCCAGTTACACGATGTTAAACCATTTTCTTGTTTCTGTGTTGCAGCGAGTGTTTGTGGTTACTAAAGTGACGTCACCAGCACTCGTGGCGTCAATAAGCTAATGCTTTTATTAAGCTTTACATTTTATAGTTAATTTTATACTTGACTTAGTTTATATTCTAAAGAAAAATATGATGTTTAGAATCTTAATTATAAATTTAAAGAAACCAATTTTAGTATTTAGTTTTACAAATGTAAAACAATATATGAAATAAATAAATGAAAGGTTGAAGATAATATTAATATAATAATGGTTTACAACGTTCAAAAACACTTAATCTAAATTACCTAATGCATATTGATAGAAATAAATATTTTTTTTTTCAAAACGAAAGAGAGTTGTAGAATGATGATGAGTGAGACATAGATAGTTAAAAAAAAGCACATAAACTTACTTCGCAAGTAGACGCACATCTCTTCACTCCCTGGTGGAAAATATGATTACCTTAAGTAGAGACACTATCTTCGTCATGTTATTGTTTCACCTATTCCCAATACTAGAGGACATTTGTATGTTTTCTAAGTTTCAGGTAAGAAATAGCAAGAAATCCTCCCAAGGCACCCCTCCTCAAGCAACTTCATAAGCAATTCTTTTAAATCATCTTTCTATAGAAACCCCCTAAAAGATTCTCATTAAAAAAATTCTTAATGCGCCCTCTTCGGCTTTCTTTATTAAGACATCCTCCTATAACATCATCCTAAAGCAACGTCTTACGTCATCGTCCTAAGGCATTCTCGAGCAATGTTCTTAAGACATCCCCTCAAGTATTTTTATAAGATATCTTCCCAAGTCATCTTCCTGTGGGAATTCTCTAAAATATTTACCTAAGAAACCTTCCATACGCCCCTTCCTATGATGTCTTCGTGAGGCATCCTCCTACATCTTCCTAAGGAATCCTCTTAAGTTGTCTTAATCAGACATCCTCCTATAACATCATCCTAAAGCCCCTTCTTACGATATCTTCCTAAGGCATTCTATCGAGTAATGTTCTCAAGACTTTCTTTCAAGTATCTTCATAAGACATCTTACTGTGGGACCTCTCTATAATATCCTCCTAAGAAACCTTCCAAACGCCCCTTCTTCAGATGTCTTCGTGAGACATCCTCTTACGACATTTTCCTATGGGATCCTCTCAAGCAATCTTTCCAATACACACCCTTCTCAAGCATCTATATAAATTATCCTCCTTCGTCATCTTCCTAATTGAACTCCATAAAACATCCGCCTAAGAAACCTACCAAACGCAACGTCTTTAGTGGTCTTCATGAGGAATCCTCATAGAAAGTTTCCTACAGCACCCTCCTAGACATCTTCCTAAAACGTTCTCTCAAAAAACCTTTACATGGCATCTCGATTCTAAAGTGTATTCCTAAAGCACCCTCTTTCGACACCTTTCTAAGGAATATATACCTTAGGCATCCTCATAAAGCACTCTCTTAGGGTATTTTCAAAGGCAATTTTCCAATAACATTTTCGTAAAGCACCCACTTAAGACATCTTTCTAGGAGAAATACCTAAGAAAACTTCCTAAATCTCCCTCGTAGGGAGTACTACTATAACATGTTCCTAAGGCACCCTCTTAAGGCGTCTTGCTATAACATCTCCCTAAGGCACCATCCAAAGTCGTCATCTTGAGACATCTGCCTAAAGCATTCTTCTAACTCAGTCACACATACGAGTAAGCGTACACATTCCAGTCAACACTAAATATTATCAACATAAATGTCTATACATATACTCTATAACAGTCCCGTACCAAAGCTACCGGCCAGATCAACACTAAATACTATCAACATAATCGTCTCTACATATACTCTATAGGAGTCCCGTACCAAAGCTGCCGGCCATATTATCACTAAATATTATCAACATAAATGTCTATACATATACTCTATAACAGTCCCGTACCAAAGCTACCGGCCAGATCAACACTAAATACTATCAACATAAACGTCTCTACATATACTCTGTAGGAGTCCCGTACCAAAGCTGCCGGCCATATTATCACTAAATATTATCAACATAAATGTCTATACATATACTCTATAACAGTCCCGTACCAAAGCTACCGGCCAGATCAACACTAAATACTATCAACATAAACGTCTCTACATATACTCTATAGGAGTCCCGTACCAAAGCTGCCGGCCCTATTATCACTAAATATTATCAACATAAATGTCTATACATATACTCTATAACAGTCCCGTACCAAAGCTACCGGCCAGATCAACACTAAATACTATCAACATAAACGTCTCTACATATACTCTATAGGAGTCCCGTACCAAAGCTGCCGGCCCTATTATCACTAAATATTATCAACATAAATGTCTATACATATACTCTATAACAGTCCCGTACCAATGCTACCGGCCATATTATCACTAAATATTATCAACATAAATATCTATACATATACTCTATAACAGTCCCGTACCAATGCTACCGGCCATATTATCACTAAATATTATCAACATAAATGTCTATACATATACTCTATAACAGTCCCGTATCAAAGCTACCGGCCAGATTAACAGAAGACTCTGTGGCTTAGTGTAACAAGGGAAACAATCTAAACTCGGACCTATTTAAACGCTTCCGTTATTTTAAATTACAGATATTCAAGTTAATTATGTGGAAGAATTACGGAACCCCACAAAATGTTTACATTTGCATTTATTCCACGGCATGGTTGCGTCAGTATTTTAATAGCCCTCATAAAAGTCCCTTTTCTATGATTTGAATTCTTGTGAAACTTTGCAACTTTAAAAACATTTCTTATGCAGCGTTATATTGTTCACAAAATGAGTTTTTAAAATGGCTCAACTTAGTTTCAAAATAAGTGACCCTAGGTGCTTCTTTTCTGTCCTTACTTTTACTACTAAGATGGGTCATTTATTATTTACCTATAATTTTTTTCAATTCCTCCACAGAGGTTAACGCCTATATTTATGGAACTGGTCTATCCTTGTATTACAACTCCGCTGTAGTATTTTAGTCCACATCTGAGTATGATTAGTGTTGCTTAAAGTTGGAACATAATTTAACCGTCAACCCTCTTATAATGGTTCAACATTTAACCTCTGCCAGGACAGTATTTAGAATGTTTAATGGGATTCTTTGTATTTATATTATATTATATTCAAGCAATGCATAATGTTTACCGACTTTACTAAGCCCTAAATAAATCTATGGGTATTTCCATATATCTTACTTTGGTTCCAAAAATCTCCAACAATCGCAAATTAACAAGTTATACTTGATACTAGTTATAAGGCGGTGCTAGAACGCCAAAAAAGGTGTGGTTACGTAAGGTATAAGAAGACCACACAGCATAAATTGACGTGAATGTTTGAGATTCACGGAAACGCGATTGAGAAGTACACCCTACGAAGAGCTCCTGCGTTCAGCCCACACTAAACGACTGAAACTTGTCGATACTGAACGAATGGTGGAAGCACGTTGGCCATACTCACGGTTGCTGTTCCGTTTTACGGACGTCACGTGCATCTACCTATCAGAATCTACGTTAATATTTTCACCATATTGTTTAGGAATAAATATTTAACAGTTGCTATTAAACTCGTGTTCACATATACGTATATTTTTAGACTTATGCTTTAACAAGTTTATATAGAGGATATGAGTTAGTCTCTTTCCGTACAAACTTTTATGTCTTACGTTCTTGTGTGCTTTTGTCTCTACCTTTCTATCTACGTGCCTTGATCCTAACTATATCCACAGTCCTCTCTTATCCTTCGTTGGCAATAACACTCGTAGTGGCCGTCGCCTTGAAACTGCAAACGTAATAATTTCATTTTGTCCCAGGAGTTATATATTTATAAACAAATAAAACCTCTTTAAGCACAAACACATTTTATTTGTGTTTTGATATTCTTTTCTATTGCAAGTAATCATTTTCAGACGAGGTTACTACAAGTTAACTCTTATAGTAAATGTAACTCTTGGGGTTAGTGTGAGAGTTAATATTGTAGTCATGTATAATATATATATGTGGAAATATATATTTTATAAATTCGTTATTATTATATATTATTCTTAAAATACATTTCCCTGCCTAAGTTCAAACCTTAAGCCTTATTCCACAACTAAAGTCTCCTCAATAAGTGAGCACAAAACACGTGTTTAAGTTTACATTAAGAATACAGAGATGCCGGCAAAAAGTATTTCTTTGCGGTGATTGTATTAGCTGGCTGGAAGATCAAATTGCCAGGCAGGGATTTATTAACTTCTGCCGGGGGTCGCGCCCTCGAAAATTATGCATTGCCTTTGAAATAAGGGCGAAACCAATAATGCAGGCTTTGTCACGGAACTTTCCTTATAAATTAATCTGTTTAATTTAATTTGTAAACATACATTTCTTGCCCTTGTTTTATTCAGTGCTGTATTGTTTTAGCTCTTACACAATTATAAAAATTCAGGAAAAATATTAAATAACTAATTAGTAAATGTCAATCCTCTAAAACATTTTTTAAGCAATGACCTAAAACATTTTACCTTCAAAATTATTAAAACAAATTTAATCTAGAATATTTGTAGCATGATTATAAAAATACATTTATCATTTCATATTAATGGCTTATAAGAGCCTAATTTAACTTAAACCTAATTTATAAGTTAAACTATTGTATTCTATATCTCATTAGTTTGCTCAGTGATGACCAAAACACTTTTATCATTGATGGGCTTTATCAGTGTAATACCTGATGAAGACGACATGATAGCCGAAACTAATGTTCAGGGAGATTTTATTGCAATATTTCGGTATTTACTTTGGACGAAGCGTCATCACTAACTAAGCTCTTAACAATGTTTAACCTTTCTTTAACTTTCGATGTTTTTCATCACATTTAACAATGACTTAATTTTTGTAGGTAAATTTTTCCTAATATGTAATTATAAGTATGTATGGTTGTTACTGTTTTGTATATTGTGTTTTGAAAGTTGGAAATGTTTTATTCAATTTGAAGAGTTTTTATTTTAACAATTTACAACAATATATTTTCACTAACGAACTTAGTATTTCCATTTTTTGTTTCCGTCTTGCATGTGAGATAGTAACTTTCACAGCTTAAATATATTTTATAAAATAAAAAAAAAACTTAAACACTGGGTCATACAGTAATGCCTGTTGCAGTATTTACGTTTTTCCTTTACTGAGGACCAACATTTCGAAAAATGATTCCCATTGTTTACTGAGACTGAATTGACATCTTGGTTGTTTTAGGTAGCGTTGTGGGTAGAGAAACCTGAAGCAACCAAGAGGTCAGTTACGGTATGAGTTGACAACCAGACATATTGCCCAAGCAGCTTGTCCTGATAACAAGTGCTACTATGGGTATTTGTCATTAGTAACTATATTAATACTAGGCCAAGGGTTTAACTATATCCCAGTCACTCAAGTTGAAGATTAAATGAAATAAAAAATTAAAGAAACTTATTTTTTAAACTAAAATTTTGTAACTTGAAATTTAAAATAGTAATCAAGCATCGCAATATGAATATCCAACAGTAATTAATACACAAAAGTTACCCTGGAGCTTATCAAGTTTGGCAACTTTGCTGTAGGGTTCGAACTTATAAGAAAGACCTTGGAATGTAAGACCTCAAAACTTTAGGTAAAACCACTTTGGCCCTTTAGACCCTTCAGAGGTTTTAGCAAGTAACCTGGATGTAAGTTTTCTACAATTAATTAAACATATTGCCTGGTCTAATTTACGAAGATTTACACAGCCTTAAATTTGAAACGGTCTCATATAACTGCTTCTTAACATGAGCTAAGTGTAATAACTGGATATAATGGCACACAAATAAAGTCGAAGTCATTATATCGATAGTTAAAGAGCCGCCAATGAAATTTCACCCGTAGCTTTTCTATCTTGTAAAACACAGCACGAAGAGACGGCCTCACAAATCTAGTACATGGCGCTAGAATGCGTGTTTGCGTGTCAGTATTTCCGATGGCTATTGATAATTGCCAATCATATGTCTGATAAAACAGAAATTTAACGCTTCGCACCAAGCTGCAACGGAACACACGATCTGATGGAATCATCTTGAAATCGTTCTATATGCTTTAAAAGTTGCATACTTTGTTTTGTAGCAGACGAGTGTATTTGTGTGCATTTAGAAAGTGTGTCCTTACTTCTTTTTATTTAGTTGTTGCATTGTAGAAATCGTTATGTCTTTAAATAATAATGCAATCTAAATACGTTGTTTTTTACACGGGGCGTAAGTTGGGTTATGTCCCTCTCTCTTTCCCCCCGGCCCTCTCCTCTCCCCATCTCTCCTCTCTCTTCCTGTCTTTCCCCCTCTCTTTTTATCCTTTTAAAACTCTCTCTCCCCTATCTCTCTCGGTCACTCTCTCTCTTTTCGGTCTCCCTCTTTTCTTCTCTTCCCCTGTCACTCTCTCTCTCTTCCACGTCTCACTCTAATGTCTCTCTTATTCTGTTTCCTCTGTCTCTCTCTCTTTTACCTTTTCTCTACCCCTCTCTCTCCTCTTTCCTTCTTTACGAACTTTTGTACTTAAGCAGGAAGTCAAAAACCTTTGTACTCAAATAGAAATTCAAGAACCTTTGTAGTCTATGAGTCAGAACCTTGTATAGTCAAGTTGTGGACCACGAATATTTGCATTCACGTAGTAAGTCGTGAATCTTAGCACTCAAGCAGTAAATCAAGATGCTTTTTGTTATTTTTCTATTGACGAGGCAATTTCTTTGATAATTATAGGGAATTAAATATTACACTTTATTTAGTACAGCTGATGAATAATCTAAGACCATGATAAAAGAATAATAATTTGCACTATAAAGTATTATAGTACGGTCTATTGCAAATTAGGTATTGTTAAATTACTAATCTTTATATTTTTATTTTGGTTTTGGGTTAGTTGTCAGTTAATTACGATATTGCTATTGTATCGTGGAACTTTCCTTGTGATAAAATATTTGCGGTTTTATAACATTTATATATATATATATATATATATATATATATATATATATATATATATATACTCAAATACATTATTTTATACACGGGTTGTAAGTTTGTTTTTATCCCTCTCTCTCTCTCTCAGCCCCTCTCCCTCTCCTCTTTCTTTTCCCCTGTATTGGTTTTCTCTCTCTTACCCCTATTTCTCTCGCTATCTCCCCCTTATTGATCCTCCCCCCCCTATTCTCTCCTCCTCTCAATTGCTCTCTCCCATGTCTCTCTCTCTCTCTTTCACCATTTCTCTACCCCTCCCTCACTCTTTCTTAGAAAGTTTTTACTAAAGTAATGAGTCAACAACTTTAGTTCTCAAGTTCAAAACCAAGAACCTTTGTAATCTATAAGTCGGGACCTTTTGTAGTCAAATTGTGGATCTGAACATTTGTATTCACGTAGTAGGTCAAGAATACTGGTACTCAAGTAGTAAGATGAGAACATTTGTACTTAAATAATAAGTTGAGAATTCTTGTACTCAAGTAGTAAGTCGAGATTGTTTTTACTCAAGTAGTACGTCGAGAACGTTTGTAGTCAAGTAGAAAGTCAGGAAAATGTTTAGTCAAGTTGTTAGTCAAAAACGTCTGTACTAATTTAGTAAGTCCAGAACTCTTGTACTCAAGTAGTAAGTAGAGATTGTCTTTACTCAAGTAGTTCGTCGAGAACGTTTGTAGTCAAGTAGAAAGTCAAGAATTTTTGTACTCAGCTAGTACGTCGAGAACTTTCATAGTCAAATAGTAAGTCAAGAACTTTTGTAATCAAGTTGTAAGTCAAGAGATTAAGTAGTCATAGAAATTCAGGAACGTTTGTAGTCACGTAGTAAGTCAAGCTTTTTAATACTCAAGTAGTAAATCTAGACCTTTTTTATTCTTTTTTTTTTGGAGAGGGCATTTTTTAGTAGCTGCCTTACCTTTAATGATACTAAAATTGTCTTAATCTGCGTAGTCAAAGGTTAAACGACATTATATAATTGCAATTGGTTTGTTAAAATGAATTAAATATTAGACAATATTTAGTGCAAATAATCCAAAGCTATGATGAATAATCCAAGGCTATGATGATTAATCCAAGGCTGTGATGATAGAATAATAATTTGCAATATTAAGTAATATAGTACGGTCTATTGCAAATCAGGTATTGTTGAATTACTAACCTTTTATTTTGTATTTTGGTCTTGGGTTAGTTGTCGGTTAATTATGATATTGCCATTGTATCATTGAATATTCCTTGTGGTTTTCAAAAAATATTTGCGATTTTATAACATATATATAATTTATATACAAAAATAATTTAAAACATTTCCACTATACAATTAGTTGTTTTTCCTTTAAACCAGGAAGTGTAAAATAAACGTATTGAAGCTAGCTTGAGGTTGTCTAGCTTTATTAGAAACATCACTTTGTACAAGTGTCGCGAGTGTTTCTGACGTCACTGTAATAACCGCAAATAGTAGCCAAGAAACAAAGGGAAATAAAAACGTTAATAAAGTGTGACGGGAATTGATTAACTTGGGTACTTTGCGTTTAATTAAGCGAACACTAGGCGAGAATGAACAGTAAACAGGCTCGGTGCTTCGCGGATGTATTATTCCCACTTCGGGGCTAGTGGCCACACTCTTTCTGCGTGTTTGTTCCTTTAACGTTTGCCGATGAAGGTCAGGTGCGAATGTAATACATGAGAAATGGACAGAAAGGCGACAAAGAGGGTCTTAATTATTGACGGAGGTCCTCACTTTGTAAAAACGTTGTTAATGAATTTCTTCAGTTGCATCGCTACCTTTACATTATTTAAAAAAATTAATAAAGTGCAACATTAACACATAGCTTAATAGTGACCTCACAATAATGAATGTTCTTTATACTTGTTCTGAGCAAGTGAATTAGGGTCGAGGGTACGTTTGAGAATGATGACGTCATAGAATCATATGGTCAAGAATTATTTTACTCTGCGGCATATTATGAAGTTTTTATTTTTTATAGCGGAACATTAATCTATTTTGTTGGATACTTACCAAATTTTAAAGCTTTAGAGTGAGGTATAATAGTATAAACAATTATAACACATGATTTATTTTCACAAACAACCTTAGAAAAACAAGATTTAGGCCCGGTCCCAGACGTAATGTCTTCTTTTGGTCTGGACGTAAAATGTTATTTATTGAAGTTCATAATATATAGTGGTTTTTAAAGATTTTTCAAAATTTTTGATTATTATTTTATCTAGTTACCATATCTATGTTTTGGATGGGATTTTTTGTTTAAATCATTCAAACCCTCAAGAAAATGTTTTTAAAAATATGTTCCAAAAACGTGCATGATTTAAAAAACATATTATTGATACTGTAACTGTAATGTATAATCATACGAATAATTTAGAATCCCTTCATCATATAACAAATACAGGCTTTAACTAGGAGAACATGTGTATACACAGCACACACACCATACAGACAACACGGAGTTGTATGAGCGATTTAACTTCAGTGATGTCGGTTATGAAATTACGCCAAGATAAAAATGAAAAACGCTTAGTATATTAAATATCCACTTCTAACGTGTCTAATTAATCATGTATCCATTTGGATTGTGTCTAATTATTCATGTATCTACATAGAATCCATCTAATTAATCATATATCCGTTAAGAATCTATTTAATTAATCAGATATAAACTTATGATCATCTAATTGTTTAAATATCCACTTATAATGCGTCTAATAAATGATATACACTTAGAATGTATTTAATTAATCAGATATCTTACATATAATGCATTTACCCACTTAGAAAGCGTCTTATTGTTTAAACATTCACTTATATTGCATCTAGTCAATGATATACACTTAGAATGTATTTAATTAATCAGATATCTTACTTATAATGCATTTACCCACTTAGAAAGCTCTTATTATTTAAACATTCACTTATAATGCGTCTAGTTATTTAGATATTCACTTAGAAACCGCCTAACTAATTAGAAATCCATTTAGAATATGTCTATTTAATCAAATATCCACTTACGGTGCATCTAATTGTTCATATATTCACTTAAAAAGCGTTTAGTTATTCATAAGTTCTCCTATGATGCGTATAATTATTCAGGTATGCACTTAGGATCTCTATAACTAATCACATATCCACTTAAAGTGCATCTAAGTGTTCATATATCCACTTAGAAAGCGTTTAGTTAATCATATGTTCTCTTATAATGCGTGTAATTATTCATATATCCACTTAGAAAGCGTTTAATTATTTCGATATCCAGAGTGAAGTTTTCATGCTCTCAACTATTGTTGAAGTTATAAGTTATTTATGCTAGTTTTGTTTAATAAAATTTGTTACAGGAAGTAATTGGTCCCTGATTGGTTAAGAATAGGTTCTGTTTTAGAAAACTTTGATATTATAGCGCTGCCGAATGGCACAAGCCTCGCCCCTTTGTGTTCGCGTGACGAGGATGGTAAGGCAAATTGTTTTCACCTTAAGGTGCTTAGTGTCACGCCATTGGATCTTCAGACATGTAATGCATTCAGTGTACAGTATTTTGCTATGGATTTACACTCGAAACTGTATCAGACAAATTACATTTAACAAGTTTTCAGACTGAAATATAATTTGATTTCAGTTATAAGAATGCTTCACTCTTAGTAAACGATTTCCTCCGCCTAAGGACTAACATTTTCTTAGGAAAGTTAAATTTTTGTTTTACTTAAAATTGAATTTCATAAATTAGAAGCATAAAGCGTTTTTCTGTATCAATATATAAATACTCAGTAGGATTCTTGTATATTTATAGGTAATTTTAGCATTTAATTTGTTGCAATGTGAGGTTTTTTTACTTGTTTTTTTAGTATTTCTCATTTATTTGTATCGAGAAATAAAAAAATTAATCTTTGAGGACTAACAGTAGTGTATTTCTAAGTCTTACAGTACTTTACGTTAGTGGAATAAAATAAAACAACTGTTTAAATAAAACTTTATCTTAAATAAGGATAAACTCAAACATTGAGAGGGGGGAATAAGGTTAAGGTAGTGTGGTTGCGTCACTGCTGACCGCAGCTGTGTTTACAGAATGCGAACAATGGCTCACAGGACATTCCCTCAATATTTGCTGTGCCCTCTACGCTCGGGAAGGTGTGGTGCTTCACTCTGCTATTTAAATATGTCAATAAATTGGCGGTACGAATCTGTGGGGTTGCGCTGTTGTTACAAAACTTTATCGTAAATATAAATAAACTCAAATACTGAGAGGGGAAAATAAAGTTAAGGCAGTGTGGTTGCGTCATTGCTGACCGCGGCTGTATTTACAGAATGGGAACAATGGCTCTCAGGGCATTCCCTCAATATTTCCTGTAAGCTCTACGCTCGGGAAGGTGTGGTGCTTCACTCTACTATTTAAATATGTAAACAAAATGGTGGTACGATTTTACAAGGTTGTGCTGTTCTTACAAAACTTTGCATAGCTGACACTTTACCCTCAAAAGGGTTTAATTAATTTTATTCTGTAGAAACATTTTGTAGCATATGCCGTGATTGGCATCCGGTCACCACTTCTATATGAATAATATTAATAGTAATAAATTTGGCATTCAGTGGGAGTAACCAACAGAAGTGAAGCCTTCGTTTGTGCAATGTAGTTAATAGATGATTTAATAGTGTCTAGTTATTAGAAAACCTTATTTTAACTATGGAGCATGTTATAATTGGTAGCGTCTATATATAATTATTATTTTTATTTAGGAATGCTACGGGTCTTAGTTTGTTTGATCAATATATTAAAGGAAATGAATAAAAGTAATGGGGTTCTAGAACAAAACGTTTTACAGCGGTCACGTTTGTTTAGTTAATAAACAATAAGTACATAGAGTAGGGAATAATAAGTACATAGTAACCTAAGCCCTGACAGTTAAAGTATAGTCTATATGCAAAAAAAAGTAGGCTAATGGGGTTCTAGAACAAAACGTTTTACAGCGGTCACGTTTGTTTAGTTAATAAACAATAAGTACATAGTAACCTAAGCCCTGACAGTTAAAGTATAGTCTATATGCAAAAAAAAGTAGGCTAATGGGGTTCTAGAACAAAACGTTTTACAGCGGTCACGTTTGTTTAGTTAATAAACAACAAGTACATAGAGTGGGAACAATAAGTACATAGTAACCTAAGCCCTGACAGTTAAAGTATAGTCTATATGCAAAAAAAAACACACAAAGTCGACGGAAGAGATTATTCAGTCACCTAATATTTATATAGTAGTCTCGAAAATACGACTCCCGATTCTCTGATCTGAGCTGCCGTTAAATTCAAGCCCTTTTTCTATTTGACCTTTTTTTTTATCTATTTAAAGGGGAATGAGTCAGACTTCCAAGAACTATTTATATCAATACGATATTTTTCTTCCTCCCTGTTGTTTAGCATTTAGTTCATTAGTTCACAGATTGGTGTGTTACCTAACTTCATTAGTTGTGTATGAATATCCTTATCAGTTATGTTTGAATCTCCTTATCAGTTATGTTGAGATGTCTGACATAAGGTCGATGTGTCATAATTACCTCTCTTTATTTACGCTGTAAGTTACGACAGTCGACAAATATACCTTAGTAAGAACAAATGTGTAGTATGGTGTGTGACAAATCAACAAATAAACTCTCCTGAAGCAAACAAATCAATCAAACTATGAAGACTGGATATAAGCGGTTCTACTGTCTTAGGGTTCATTAAAACTCGGATGTTTTCTAATGCACAGGAACTTATTGTTTTTAGTGAATGAATCCGAGAGTTCTCGGTCCCATTCACCTTGAATTGTCAAGTTCTGTTATATATATATATTTTTTTTTTTCTAGAAAAAAAGCTACGTAATTTTACCGATACTAAAGGTTATTGATATTTCTTTCACCCTTAGTCCAGATATGATCCCAATTTTCTCATCTATTTTTGTGCGACCAGCTTTATAAATTTATTTTATTTATTTTGGTATTTGAGTTTTGATTGTTGTGTTGCATTACTAGTTCTGTTTCCTTAAAAGTTTTTTTTACAACTATAATTAAGTCATTAAAAGTCATAATTAGTCTAATGCACAAGACCTTGTTTCCGTGTAATGCATGGGGTCTTGGTTCCATTGACCTCGAATTATAGAGACTCTATTATATATTTCTATTCTGCAAAATAAGCTACATAACTTTGCTGATACTAAAGAGTATTGATATTTCTTTCTAAAACACCCTCAGGCCAAATACGGCCCTAATGTTCACATCCATTATTGTGTGACCATTTTTATAAATTTATTCTATTTATTTTACTTTTTGAGTTTTGATTGTGTTATTGCGTTCTGTTTCTTTAAAAGTTGTGTTTTACAATTATAATTAGTTTAATTATTTTTATTATAATTGTAACAATAAATAAAACTACTTTTTAATACATTATTTGCTGGAAACGGCAATTAAATATTTTCAGTTACGTATGAGTTTATATAATTTCCATTACTTTTACCCTTATCTAAATTACAATATTTAATAAATTATTCTTCTAATAAATATATATTAAAATCCACTTAACCAACATTTTATTTTGCAAATAATTGCTCTTATGTGTCTAAAATAGTAACCAGGTCCAATGGTCTCTGTTGGGAACATAACTTAAGCCTTCTCCCTCGGTTTCAGTAGTTTTGGGGTTGTGCCAGGGAAAACATTCATTTTATAAAACATCTACAAGGCTCGCTGTTCCATGAACCGTTAATCTCCATCTTTTCCCTAAGGCATTGAAATCACTAGGTTCATTCCAATTTAAAACACACGATTCATATGGTCATAATTCTGGTGATGTGAAAATTGTTTATCTCATTCAGTAAATGAGATTAAATTTATTTAATTAAATCGGAAACTAAATATATGTTCAAATTATTAGTTATTTTAAAATTTATATTGGATTTTAAAAAACACGCCTGCTTCATTATGGCCAATAAAAAGCAATGCGGATTAGTTTTGAACCATTGTTGTAAGTTACGATTCCATAGAGAGGAATCTTTAAAAAAAATGTTAGTGGGGGTGGACGCAAAATTTTTAATGGAATATTTATGCGGTAATATCCAAAGGACGCATTTATTAGAACCCTTTTGATTAGAGGTTGAATAAATTAACGGAATAAAAATTGTATTTTTGCAATAAATTGAAATCTTTGCTTCAAAAAACGCGCCCAAAGAGGTTTTCAGGTAAAAATTGCAATAAAAATACAAAACTCATTATCAATATAATAAATAATTGTAGTAAGTATTTAAATAGAAATAAGTATTATATTAACATTATAGGGTTAATAACATTACAACATAATAGGTGGCAATACATAAAGTAATACAACCTATGCGTTAAAAATCAGCTGTTGTACGAAATCATATGTTATCACTTAATTAAAGCTGGCAGTTGTAGGGATATATTGCGTTTGTACAGCTATATAGATGCGCTAGATCGTGAAGATATTAGCGTGACCAGATTTAAGATTTTTCCTCGTACATTTTTCCTGAACAATCACGAAAAGAATTATTCACTTCAATAACTAAGCTTTAAGCTGTTATTGTGGTACGACTGCTTCACACGTTTTTATTTTACATTCGTTGCGTTACCTGTGAGCTAACATGTTTATATTGTCCCATACGGAAAAATGATAACTAAAATCCCATGTTTTTCAACGAATTCGTAAAAATGTTGGTTTTTATTCATGAAGTATGACGGTATTTTTGTAAATTCTGCTTGGTTGTTATTTAAAATAAATAATAACAGTGAGTATGAGAGACAGAACAAAACTTCTCCTCTGGATATGGGGCCAACACGCGCTTCGACCGAAAGGAAAACAGAACTAAATATATTAATATATAAATAAATAAATATATATATATCGTGCCAAGGTTTAGTTTACGCGGGGCTAAATGTGACATAATTGAATCATTTCAATGGTTTGGCAGCAGGCTTGAACATGAACATTCTATGACAACCTTTACTAACTTGGTGTTGCTGGAGTACCCAATACTGGTTACCTGGTTGGCTATCTATGTATATGATGCTTTGGCATATCATTGTGTTTCTATAAAGTGAACAAAAGAGGTAAATAGATAGATAGAGAGAAAGAGTCAGATAGAAAAAGGCACACAGACAAACCAAGAAAGAGAGAAATAGAGAGAGGAAATAGAGACAAAAAGAAAACGACAGACTGCGAGGGAACAGACAGAGAGTGACACATACAGATAAAGAGACAGAGACAGAGACAGAGAGAGAGAGAGAGAGCGAGAGAGAGAGCGAGAGAGAGAGAGACGGAAGAGAGAGAAGAAGAGACAGATAGGCAGGGAGGCAGACGGACCGAAAAATAGACTGAGAGGTAGAAATATAGGGACAATGGCAGACAGAGAGAAAACGAAATACGGATATAGAGAGAGAGGCAGAGAGAGAGAGATAAAAAAAAAGAGAGAGAGAGACAAACAGACAGACAGAGACAGAGACTTTCAGATAGAACGTTTGAGCGCATGCGTGTGAAACAGTTTGTTGCAGTTTGTAACATTCTGCTTTATTTTTTACAATAGAACAAGCTGTATTACTTCAGCACTTATTGCTTCAGTTTGCTGACATTCAATGGAGTGATTTGGCAGTTACTAAAAACGTTTAGTAACTTTATAAATAAACACAAATTCTTTTATTTTCGTGTCCAATGAATCATCTGACTACATACTTGGTTCAAATTTTGTTTTCGTTTTTGCCTTTTATAGAAATGTGTGCTTGAAAAGACAAGCAATCTGTCCAAAAGACAATATTAAAATCGGTCCAAAACGATAGAACCAAGATATTTCTATTTATGAATGCCATTTTTGGCTTTGAAAAGTTATGAACTCTGTAAGAACGGATAATAACCAACACAATACAACATTGTCTCTAAAATTGTGGAACTTTACTTTTTCAGTTATTTTAATTCAATGTACGCGTCATGACTTTGTATTACGGTGGGAACATAAAGTTTTAAATAAACGTTTTCAGGATAAATGTTAACAATAGGGTTATGTTTTATTTAGTACATATTGTCTTATATATAGGATATAACATATTTTAGAGTATTGTTAAATATTCATAGATGTTATTGGGTCCACTCAAGAATCTTCCCGTCAAAGAGGTAGAAAGACATTGAAAAATGGGAACCAACTGAATTTAGCCAGCACATATCGTGTTATATATAGTTGTAACGCAATGCTCTCCAGGGGGGCAACTGGAAGAAAGGCACTGCAACAAAACATAATAATTATAAAATTATTTACATTACGAATAAACACATTAGGGTGTTATGTTTGTGAAAGAGAAATATGTAGTCTTTTTTAAAATTTTCGACCCTAAGCCAACGGAAGGTTAGATAGGAAGAAAATGTATTCGTTATATATTAGCAAGACGAAAATTTTTAAAATAAGAATCGATGTTTTAAAGTATTGTGTTATTTGGAATTTACATCTAATTTTATGTTTTTTATTTCAACATGTATTATTATATTTTTTAATTTTATCTTTTAAAAACCATGTATTATTTTTATAACTTCGAAGTAGAATAGAAAATCTGGCAAAGACAGCACAATTTGCAAACGTTTGTTGTTAAATCCAAACCCGGCGTTTCACGTCTGTTAATTCTTAAATTCTATAATGAAATGCGTAGAAAACATTTTTATTCTATTTCAAAAGCCGGATTTAACGGTGATTTAACGGTTATTCATAACTTTAGAGTTTAAATAAAATTTATGCGTGAAAATAGAGGCAAACCTTTTATAAAAGGTCATTTCACTTGTTTCTTGGTAGTATTGGATGGTTTACGTCGACTACGTAATTAAGGTTTTGAAGGAATATACTATTTTCTGTGATGTGTTGTAGATTCCAATGTATTATGTAAGTGTATTTTGCCGCAGCTGAACCCACGTTTCTTCATCGCTAGGGCATTGCCCTCGATCACGTTCCGCCTCCCTATGAACGTAACCACATTCATGCCTTTTGCACTTTAGTTGTTTCTGGTGATGATGACTACTGCAGGGCAGAAACGCCTTAAATCATAATATGACGCTACCCGACTTACCAGATCCTGGTACCTGTGTTGTGTCGAGCTTGATTTTCCAGTGGATAAATCCCTGAACTTTATTTAGAAACCAACCTAAATGTTCAATCAAAATTATGTGATAACATATTTAGTAATTTTTGTTTACATATAAACTTAATTTACTAAGTAGCTATTGCAGGAATAATACATTCAAAACTTTATTCTAGCTTGATTTGAAATTTTGACTTCTGCTTTTGTTGGTGGTTGAAAAAATTACAGAAATTGTATATATTAGATTATCACAGTATAATAATAACTTTAAACATTTATTCTGCCAACATGATTTATTTAAATTGAAAATAAAATATAAAACTAAAATCTTTTATTCTAAATATGTTATAAAAATTATCTTGATTTTAATAAACGTTTTCTATGTTTCATAAACTTGATATAAGTTATTATTTAATTTGAAATAAACATAATGTTCTTAGAATTCTGGCAGAAGGTTCATCAACTATATTGGTGACACTAACAATTAAAGTTCCTTAACTTTTGTTGTTAATTGACATTTTGGTTTTTATACTTAAAATTACACAAATAAAATGACATACACATTCAATTACAACATGATAATAATTTATACAAATTATTTTGTGTCCATAAATATATTTCTAGAAGTATTAGGCGATATTACTTCCTAATGATTTATTTTAATTTATATTTGTGCGCCAAAACCACTTCGCAATCATATTTTTACAAAACACAAATCTATAATAATTTCACTTTCACAATAATTGCATCCTGGTTGCTTAATACATTTAATATGCACACAAAATAAGTTACATGAACTTGAGTATTTCCTTATTTATTTTTTATTTTCTTTATGCATTTTGCATTCTAATACTTTAGCTGAATTAAACTAATTTATGTTACAAATGATTTCAAAAACATTTTCTGTTTTAACTAGCTTTTGTCAATTTTAGTATTATTTTTGAAAATTAAAACTGGCATTCTATATAGAATTTCTCTTATTCTATTACCACGACTTATATTTCTGTTTTACCGTTTCAAAAACACTTCTTGTATATATATATATATATATATATATATATATATATATATATATATATATATATATATATATTTAACTATCAATAATCAATAAATTATCAAAGTTTGACTTAAACAGATCCTAATTTAATAAATGGTTATATAGCTATCAATATTCTGGCTTGTCCCAAAAACTTTCACCGCGGTATTCCTCTTGTACCATGTTCTTGGGTCGAAAACTCCTCCGGTGCTCCCTGAGGATGGAATTTCTTCGCTAGTGATCGGTTTAAGAGCCACCTTTAAAACTGTTTCTAATTTAATAAACTACATTATAAAATTTAAAGTTCGAATCACGAATGTTTTTATAAAAACATTCTCCACTTTAATATTTGACTAGATTTGGGTTTTAGCCACGAGCCGAGCGTGTTCTTAGGGTACAAATCCCGCCAAGAGAATAGCTTTTTCGTCTCCCTGATCAGGCATTCCCACTCCTTTTTCCTGGCTATAGCTTTCGACTACATGTAAGCTATCGTTTTCCCGTTCCACTTGCTCGTTTTTGTACTTTTGCTATATCTATTCCTTGGGGTTTAAGAATTTAATATTTTTTACCGTTTCACACTTTTAGCTTCTGTTAGAAACTCGAATGTTGTAAAAGTTGTAAAAGTCCCGCACTTGACACTTTCATAGTTTTGGGCCAATCTAGTAACAATTTACGATATTATTTAATTACAATTACGTTATTAATTACAATTGTATTAATTACAATTGCTTTAAAAACATTATTATTATATAATATTATTTTATTGTTAAGAATGCTCTATGAAAAAATATATTTTCCGCTTACTTAGAATCTTGTAGATTTTCATTACATACTTTTATTTTTAATGTTTTTCCTAAAGTAAATAAAAACAATTTTATTTTAACTTTGAATAAAAATAAAATTATTTTCTTAAACCAAAAACCTTTTCTTTATAAATCAAGCCTGTTGAATTTGCGAGCCCGCTGTTTGTTTGAATAAGCAGATAAGTGGAATTAAAACACCTCTGGCTTTGCTCGTTAAACATCTTCCAGCTGATTTATTTAATTTTTTAAATATTATTTTTAGGATTTTGTATATTATGCAAAATCTACTACTTTGAGACAGATTTGACGGTCTCAGTTTGTAACATCCCTCCCACAGTGCAGGAGAATAGTAAACCCTTGTAACGATTCCCCTTTACTTAGGATGGACAAGTAGAATCCTCACAATTATGTCTAACGAACATTTAAAACATCAAAAATTCAAAAGCTAAGTCAAATGTTACAATACATAATCAAGACACACTGCACACACATATCAAGATCTATACAAATAGAGATACTAAATACATCATCAATAAAATGAATAAACTAAACGCAAAAGAAAATTGGGAAACATAAAAACAATAACCACAACACATGCGATAAAACACACCCATAATAAAACACTATATTTGAATACACAATAAATGTTTCTCGGAAGACAGCACACAACAGAACACAAAAACACCACAGATTCACAAAGATACTATACACCTAAGCACAAAGTCGGATCCGTATCACTGGGCAATGTACGAAACATGTGCGAAACTCGTCTGCTGAGAAATATCAGTATCCGTGCATATTAGCATCGTTAAATGGATAAATAAGGGCTCATCTACAAAACTTTACGATTCACAACCCACCTAGTGCAAGTATTATCATTAAAAAATAAAAACAAACATAATTGCTCGAATTAAAGAATTTAGTGTCCTTGAACTAACTAACCTCTTTGCGACCCATAGATGGGACAAAAGAGCTGTTAACCATCAGTGCTAGAAGTAATACCAAGAGACACAGCAGCTTCATCTTGTATAATCAGTGTTGCCAACTGTAGTACTAGAAATGTTTTGTTTTGTGCCAATTATGGAGGCTTAAATACTAATATTTATCGAGAAAACAATAAAGTTAATTACCACATCCAACCTCACGCCGTGTGCACAAACATAGTTACGAATGATTGGAATCCATTAAACCCGTTTCCAAAACCGTGACTATCGTAATTATAGCGGAAAACGATTCATTCTTTATATCGCAGAAGGTTGCACCAAACCTTCACCATTTAAATCTAATTATACATCATCTTTTAGTTTCCAATTTGCGAAAACTTCAACATTTATTTATTTTTCATATATCCTTAAGGCTCCATGCTAAAGAAAGCTTATGGGGAATCCACAATACCGTTGCGGGGAATTCTTTTGAGGAGGAGCTAGAAATGTACCCAGACAAAATGGTGGAGACATATAAAAATAATAATAACCTTGCCCGATTGTGTGTCACTTAGTAGTAAAAGTAAAACTGAAATACAAGAACAAAATTATGGCTTACACTAACTCTTTATATTTCCAAAACTGAATGTAAAAAACGAAGTTTATTATTTGATTTCTCACAAAAAATGAATAAACTTCAAGTTCTTGATTGTTATTTCAGTTCAGTTCAGTATCACAATGGATAGTCCTGTTTAATAGCACGGAGGATATTTCTGGTAAATATCGTGTTGGAGAGTTTGATTCAGTACAATGTTAGATAGTTCTGATCAATATTACCTCAAATTGTTATGTTTAATGTTACGAGGTTCGGTACAAAATCACATATAATGGTATTTACTAATTTAGGCCATACAAATAAAATCCGTACAGTTCCATGACCAGGTCTGTACCCCAATATGCCACACACCTCATGTTATGATTACCAATGGTGCTAATGCTAACCGTAAGTTCTGTTCTCAGATTCTAGAGCTATACGCCTTAGTAAACTCCTAGAAGGGCGGTAGAAAGATGGCATCTACCCTACTTGGTATTGTGATGTGCAACCTACAGTAACCAGGTCTGTACCCCAATATGCCACACACCTCATGTTATGATTACCAATGGTACTAATGCTAACCGTAAGTTCTGTTCTCAGATTCTAGAGCTATACGCCTTAGTAAACTCCTAGAAGGGCGGTAGAAAGATGGCATCTACCCTACTTGGTATTGTGATGTGCAACCTACAGTAACCAGGTCTGTACCCCAATATGCCACACACCTCATGTTATGATTACCAATGGTACTAATGCTAACCGTAAGTTCTGTTCTCAGTTTTTAGAGCTATACGCCTTAGTAAACTCCTAGAAGGGCGGTAGAAAGATGGCATCTACCCTACTTGGTATTGTGATGTGCAACCTACAGTAACCAGGTCTGTACCCCAATATGCCACACACCTCATGTTATGATTACCAATGGTACTAATACTAACCGTAAGTTCTGTTCTCAGATTCTAGAGCTATACGCCTTAGTAAACTCCTAGAAGGGCGGTAGAAAGATGGCATCTACCCTACTTGGTATCGTGATGTGTAACCTTCAGTAACCCATTCTGTACCCCAATATGTCACACACCTATTGCTATGCTTAACTATGGTGCTACCGGGAACCGTACGTTCTGTTCTCAGATTCTAGAGCTATACCCTTAGTAAACTTTTAGAAGGGCGATAGAAAGATGGTATCTACTCTGTATGGTATCGTTATGTGCAACCTACAGTATCCATGGCTGTACATGTCCATTGATGTAGTTTATTGAGGCGTACCGACATGCTACTCCCTCATTGCCTATCTTCTGGTTCGCCTCGATGCCAGACTTTATAGAGTGTTCTATTCTATTTTGAGGGCAGGTGTAGGGAAAGTATACATTTACTATGAGTGTAAGTTAAGAGGATTAAGAATTAACTGTCACAAACTCATAAATATAAAAATTTAATATTATACGCGTTTCAATACCTGGCCATCATCAGTAAATGGCCAGATGTAACTCAGTGAGAAAGTTGCAGTTGTGATTGTGGTATAGTTTCACTGATGACAAGCTATCTATAGTTGTAAGACTATTTACAGGTTTCTACTAATAGCACTGCTTTGTATTATGTTTAAAGAGGATAATATTTAAATGTAAAAAAATGCATTAGAATTAAACAATAAACTTTAATATCTTCCGTGTATCAACATATACTTTCTGGAAGTTTTCGTCAAATTATTTCCCCCTTTCGTTAAATCCAGCACAAAAAGTTGTATAAATCCCTAGGAATGTGTTAAAACCCTATTCCCATTCGAACCTCATCCCGTCCGGACAATGGAGACTAAATCTTCCTCCCGAAAATAAATAATAGAAAACTAAAGGATACATTTATTATTCTATTAATTCTATAAAATAGGGATTCATATGGTGACGTCATATATATATATATATATATATATATATATATATAACTAATATTTTACTATGTAAAATAAACATACTGTAATACAGTTTTATTAATAAATATGAATTAAATGAGAAATTAAGAAGTTAATCCTACAACAGTTGGCTAAGACGCTTGCAGTATAGTTACCCATATTCTATCCTGCCATCGTTAATGGATGAAGTGGTAGTCTATCATTATTATTCTAAGGGGTTGTACACGGACAATTTATTTGGCATCGTTAGTCAGTGTAGAAAGCATGATGAGATTTGTTGGTTAAATTATATTTCGGACGACGAGCTCACAACATCGTTTAAGAAAGTTACTGAGCTCGTTCTAGCTCCTGGAGTCTGCGTCCAGGACAAAGGTTTCGCAGAAGACCACATCCAACTCTACGAAGACCTTATGAGAGACGATGTGGAAAAAGAGCTCAGGACTAAACGCCGGTGGCTCAACAAGCAGCGGGCATGGCGAAGGCGACGACGGAAAGAAGCTGAAGCAGCCTCCCTAGAATAAGATATTTTCTGTTTTAAAATAAAATTGTATTTTTCATATTATTTTTAAATATATTAATAATTTTTGTGTAAAAAATTTCTGAAATAAATGCCCCATATAAGAGATCAGATAAATAGACAAATCTATTCTTATACTTTATCAGATTAAAAATCCTGAAATAAGTTTAAATGATGTTTGACGAAATGACTTTTTAACATTAATAAACACTATTATCGTTTATTATACTATTAGTTTTACTTATTATAGTTTTAATTATATCGAATACCAGGTATAAAAGCAAAAAGACAGTATTTTTTATAATTAAATCAAGTAAGGGATGTATCTAACATGTCATCTTTATATACATTGCTGGTATAGGTTCTTTAATTTATTTAAGTTTTATTTAGTATAATTTATTTATTTATTTTCATTATATATATATATATTATCAAGTATAGCCTATATTTTATTACTAATGTATTAGTATACAAGTTTTTGTTTGACGTGTCCTTAACTTTGGTTATTGATTAGTTGCAGGTGGAAAGTGGGAGGAGCTTATGTACAACTTTCGCCTTTATATAAAGTTCGTGGATTGAGCAGCATTCGATCTTAATATATTTATATCAGCCTGATTAAATTGTATTTTAACATCACTATAATGTATTAATATATTTAAGTGTATATTGACGTGGCTTTGACGGACAAGATGAGCGTTTGATTTTGGTTGGTTGGGGATAGAGAGAGGGTGCTGCCTATGTTTAACTCACGCCTATATATAAACCGTTGATAAAAGTTGGCGGCAATCTCCCTTCCTCTGCTGTTTTATAGTTGTCTCTCTGTCGCACAATCTCCTTTTCAGTTTCCATCTTAGGATATGTTGTTGATTCAATATTTTTCCCATTGTGTTTGTGTAAACAAGTCTCCAAATTTATCTCTTTTTTAGTACTGTTGATGCTTTACATACACCATCCATCCATGATAATAGTTTTCCATAGCATTTACCTCTTACACATAAATAATAAATTTTTCCTGGTCTCATCGTTATTCTAACTCCCCCCCTCTCTCTCTCTTACAATCTCACCTTCCCCCTCTTTATCTACCCTTCTTTTTCGAAATATATGTTTTATGTATTGTGTTTATATATAATAACTTTTATTTTATTTTCAGTTTTATCTTTCAGTTTCAACTTTTACTGTTACGATCTAAGAAAAATAATTTAAATGTATCTAGCGTGTATTGCAGCCTTACCTACTTGTTATTGTTCATGTTGTTGTTCATGGACAACAGCTTGTAAGATCTTATCTCCATGCTAATGTGTCTCCCGAAAAAGTTTCTCCATTAAAGGATTAGGGTTACAGTTAGCGTATAAGCCAGGTATAATCCTCTCGAGCCTGCCTTAACAGCGTTGCTTGGGTCCTCTGTGCAGCTTTACTGTAACTAGCTGGTCTACAGCTGTTTTAAACCTTTTATCGCACTTCCAGCCATAACTATTGTCCGCCCAACAATCGACGCTTCCGGTCCATAGCCTCAGTATTCCTACAAATTCGTTTAGTTCTATATCGTTACAGAAAATTTTGTTTTTACCCAAATAAAACCTGTCAAGATATTTTTAGGTAATGCTTTAACCAAACAGTTAAGGTTTATTTAAAGGAATATATTTTGCTTCATTCTAAGTTGTATAAGTATAGTAGCTGTTGTATAGTAGGTTGTTAAATAATGTTACATTTAAATATGGTAATTTTGGTGTAGCATTCACGAGGAATAAATAAGACATAGTATGTGCAAATATGAGAATAGCACATGGTGTTTGTGAGGGCACATGTTTTGCCTTATTTATTGTGTGTTATTATTTTAATAAATTAAAAATATATTTTGTATAATGCATAAATCTACCGAATACATCCTGCCCTAGCATAGGTTGTATAAAGGCCAGATAGGCCTATTGCTCTGGTTATCAGAGCGAACCATAACGCTGAAAGCATCTGATTGTATCTATGCATTCTGTAGACTCAAACCTCATCCATGTATGCGTTCCCTAATGGAAATGCTGATTGCATTTAAACTCTATCAAATGTTAGCGCTGCCTAGCGGAGGACTCCAAACCCCTGTAAAATTTATTCATTCATAAAATTCAATATTATATGTGTTGCTTTTTGTTTTTACATTGCAAAATCCAAACCACTCAATTACTACTTATTTAACATGTACTATACTAAGTTTCTACCTCTCTCCCCCTCCCTCTCTCCTCCAACCCTTTTCTCTTTTTCTCACTTTTCCTCCTCCTTTTTCTGCATCTCGATTTTCTGTCCTTCTGTTACTATCTCCCTACCCGTCTCTTTCTTTTCCCCTCTCCCTCTCTCCTCTCCCTACCCTTGGCTCTCTCGCTCCTTTTCTCAGTCCTCCCCTATCTGTCGCTCACTCCCTATCTTTCTTACTTTCCTCTCTCTCCTCATGTCTTACTCTCTTGCAACCTTCCCTCTTTCACCAACTGTTTCTGTTTTCTCTTATTTCTTCCCTCTGTTTTGTCACACTCCCTCTGTCTCTTTTTCTTTATCTTCCTCTCTCTCACTTTCAGAACAGTAAATTCTTTAAGATTGATAAGTTACTACACTCTTGATCTTATCAGTTACTGCCCTCTTGTTCATTGGGACAACTGTCATTGTCAACAACTCTTATAAAACTCTTTAAAATTATTCTTCAGAAGGCTCTTAGTCAATACAGTTTATTGTACTTAGCTAATCCAAGTCACTATTGTATTTGTTTATGAATATTATCCGACGTTTAATATCTATAAGCAATTCCGTCTTCCCCTTCAGTCTTTCAAGTGAACTGTAAACACTCGCAAGAGGAAAGTTCAGTGATGTGTAACAATTCCATCTCAAAGTTTGAACTAATTTAACTGAACTATTGAACGAGCTATGAGACTACAGAACGAGCTACTCTGTATTCAGACGATGGTATTACAAGTGTGCAGATATTATATTTGTATTAAAACAAATATAACTGTAACACTTTTTATTTTTGTTAGAGAGAATAGTTTTTGAAATTTGGTTCTACGCATTACAATGTATATAACATTTTCTTTTGGTTAGTTCATCAATGACCGGAAAATACTAACCGTCATTGGGACATTAAGGGTGTTCCACTCTACGGTTGAGAGGTGGACGATGTTATCAAAGCTAATAATAACAAACTGATGACGATGGAAAGGACTATTTACGACAAAGCTGCGGTAAATGGTTACTTGAAAGGGTTGGAGATGAACACATTTGTAACGAAATGGAAATGGATAAAAAGTACAAGGGAGGAGATAGAGAGAAGGCAATTGCCAAGGTTTGGACACGTAGAGAGGATGTCAGAAGAGTACTAGAGTGAGCTCTGCACAGAAAACGAAGAGGCTAGGTCTACGAAAAAGCTGGCGTGATGACATCGACGAAGCCATGACAGCAAGAAATCTAGAAGAGACATAACGTATGACAGAAGAGACTAGAAACTGGGTACGGAGAGGCTGCGACAACTCCCAGTCTGTGTCATGGTACTGAAACATTCTTCTATACCTGTCCTTATTTTAGTTGGGATTTTGTACATTTAAAGGGAGCGTAAATGTTAACCATCTAGTGATTCGTTTCTATGCCATTCTGGTTATGTTGTACGAAAACAGCCTAAAATATCTGTCCTCCTAGATTTTTGTAAAAGTTTGTACGTTTTAATAGGACATAAATGATCACATTTAATTACCTTTTACATCACAATCAGTGTCGTAGTACGGAATCACCCCTCAATACGTGTCCAAATGATTGTTAGGATATTGAACTATTAAATGGAACATAAAAGTTCATATTCTAAAGATTGATTCCTCCTGGAAATGTGTAAAATGTTTTACAAAAGTTTAAATAGAGCATTTAGTTTCTACGTTATAAAAATGTTTTTCGTTATTATTATTTCGTATATATATATATATATATATATATATATATATATATATATATATATATATATATATATATAAGTATATTAGAACATTATTACAAATACATTTCGACTTTTCTGCATTTATTACTTATTATCAGAGGGTAAAACCGATACAAAAATTGATGTGGAACAACATCCCCTAGTTTCCCTTCTACGAATGGCATTTTCTCAGATTTAACAACGCACGTTCTGTTTTAATTAAAACAGTTAATTGGGTGTCAGTGAAAATAGAACTGCGGCTCCATAGAGAGTGTGAATATAGGGTTTGGAAATGCTATAGACGTCACCTTTGAATACTTCAGTTGTATTCTATTGCATTATAATTGTATTATTGATTGATCTAAAGTAAAGTTTCCTATAGTAAGGTAATCATGGAGCTCGCCTTCCGCAATCCTGCCATAAACTCACCACGACTATCTAACAACACATCTGCACGAAATCGGATTACTATAGCCCCCACAATACCAGCCATGCTGACGCGGAGTCATGGAAGCTGATCGTATTAAAATCTGATCGAGAGGGGACCATGCACGATCCTGGTCAGCTCGTCACCAAATGGGCGCGGCTGGTAAGTACAGTTTACTTTGGTACATTTAGTAGTACTAACTGACTTTGGGTATAGGTCTTGTGTGACAACATGAAGCTTCCAGGCTAACATGGCTTAGGGGTAAGGCGGTGGGGGTGGCCGTAGTTGGAGGGGCAACGGGTAACCGTCCAGTGTTTAGCTACTAATCTATAAACTTAAATTGGCCCGCTTTCCATGTTTATTTGAATTCGCTTTGAGACAAAAAGGTCCTCAACACCCACACCACTACAGATACGAGTGCAGACGGCTTTCGCTCTTGAAGTTCTGGCTTCACCAAGACACACAACAACTATAATGTAGATAAAGTTTTTTAGTATTTTAATTTTGTCTATAAGTAAAACATCTGTCTTCACTATAATTTAATTCACGCTACTGTATTTTCTATGTATTATAGACAGACGTCACTACATTTATATTGCCTAGAATCCGGTCGCGGTCTAACTTGAGACAGCGTTACAGCCCCGAAACGGTTGCATTAGAAATAAAAGTAAGAGTTACTAAAAGCTTGTATTTGAAAGTGAAAACCTGTTTCAAAACGTTCCAGATGGAATCAACCAATTAAAAAAAATAATATTACAAATAATGAATTTATTATTAGTTGTCGGTCTGACAATAATACCAACAATGGTCTTACTGCAAAAGTTACGTTGTGCCCTCGTTAGTCATAAAGTATTCTACTTTGCAAGCTTTAAGGTATAACCATCCATGTTAAACGGATATGCAGGCGTCACCTTTAGCTTATTACATCTTAGTTTACGAAATAATCCCTTTATAAAACCTTCGCGCTGACGTCACTGTCATGATTTAAACTACTTGAGTGACGTAAAACTCTTTCAAAAACCAATTCGCTCAAGCTATTTGGTTAAAGTTTTAGCTGCCGGTATCCATTTGTCACGACTTGTCAGGAGAGCCATTTAACTTTATCCATTTTCTTATCAAATAGAAGAAGTCATTTTATGTCGTTATTTCTCATAGATCTATGAATTGCAAAATCACATATCTTTACAAAGGGTTGTGTTTGCATGTGTCTGGTATCTTACTGAAGCCTTTGGCAAAAAGTAATATATATACACTTTATTGCCTAATGTTTATTAGTTTCTCATATCTGTTGATTTTATTCATTTTTGTAAAACCTAAAATAATAACTTGCATAGTTTTATACGTAAAATAAAAAATCCAATCGTTTGAAACTTAAAATAAAAAAAATATCAATATTAATCGTTTCAAATTTAAAATACCAATTTCCAAATCTAAATTGTTTTAAACATAAAGATAAAGTTTTCTATCGTTTGAAATGTAAAATTATATATTTTGTTTCACGTAAATGGATTTTGTGTTTCAGAACACAACTTCACAGCCTTACAAACTCGAAATGTAGGGAACCAATTCTATTAATTTCCACAGGAAGAAAGAACTGGAGTCTTGAGCTACAAACGTGCGCTACAACATCTACAGTATTTAATAAATAATAAACTAAAAACATGAGTTTAACAACTCACTTAGTTCTACGAGAACAATATACGTCAGTTTATTTTCTGAAAAGATCCTGTAACGTAAAGAAAAACCAACTTCTTTTCTCCCGAAGCTTAGATCTAGAAACTTTTAAACTTTGATTCCCTCCGTCCTCTTTTTCAAGAGTAAAGTTTTGTCGTTGCAATAATTTACATTTATATGAAATCTGCCTCACTTAAGGAAGTCTGTAAGATCTTGTCTCATGCAAAGTGCATAGATATAGAGTTTTCTAAGCTTGGACATCGCAGCCCCAACATTTAGTAGTTTCAATTTGATGTGATGCGACCGCCATCACTGTATTCGCTTAACCATTTTATGTATTGTGTTACATATTTATCTTATATATGTAATTAACTCAATATAATGGCTTCTATAGGTGAAGGCCACCAGAACTTGATACTATATTTTTGTAGTTTAGTTCAGAGATGGTTTTATGTAATTGAAACAATTTTTTTAACAGTATCTTAATATGTGGGATCAAAAACACCAGTTTCACCAATTTAGTGTATCTATTGCGAGACCTACCAGCCTCCTGTAGCTATCGCTAGTCCTGCAAACCCTCTGTCACTATACCTTGTGCTTCCAGCTGTCAATAGCTATAGCTAGTCACACCAAGCTGCAAATCCTCAGTCCCTATTGCCAGAGATACCGGCCTTCAGGAGGTATCGGCAGTCCTGCAAATCCTCAGTCCCTATCGTCAGAGATACTGAGCTTCAGTAGATATCGATAGTCCTGCAAATCCTTAGCCCCTATCGCCAGATATACCGACCTTCATCAGATTAAGACAGTCCTGCAAATCCTCAGTTCCTATTGCCAGAGATACCGACCTTCAGCAGATTATGACAGTCCTGCTAATCCTCAGCCCCTACGCCGTAGGTACTTTGGTCATTTGAAGTAGCCCCATACCAACCTCCAGAAGATATCGACAGTCCTGCAAATCCTCAGTCCCTATCGCCATGGATACCAACATCCAGACGATATCGACAGTCCTGCACACCCTCAGTCCCTATCGCCAGAGATACCGACCTTCGGGAGATATCGTCAGTCCTGCAATTCCTCAGTTTCTATAGCCAGAGATACCGACCTTCAGGAGATATCGTCAATCCTGCAAATCCTCAGTCCCTATAGCCAGAGATACCGACCTTCAGGAGATATCGTCAGTCCTGCAAATCCTCAGTCCCTATAGCCAGAGATACCGACCTTCAGGAGATATCGTCAGTCTTGCAAATCCTCAGTCCCTATCGCCAGATATACCGACCTTCAGCAGATTAAGACAGTCCTGCAAATCCTCAGTTCCTATTGCCAGAGATACCGACCTTCAGCAGATTAAGACAGTCCTGCAAATCCTCAGTCCCTATCGCCAGATATACCGACCTTCAGCAGATTAAGACAGTCCTGCACACCCTCAGTCCCTATCGCCAGAGATACCGACCTTCGGGAGATATCGTCAGTCCTGCAAATCCTCAGTTTCTATAGCCAGAGATACCGACCTTCAGGAGATATCGTCAATCCTGCAAATCCTCAGTCCCTATAGCCAGAGATACCGACCTTCAGGAGATATCGTCAGTCTTGCAAATCCTCAGTCCCTATCGCCAGATATACCGACCTTCAGCAGATTAAGACAGTCCTGCAAATCCTCAGTTCCTATCGCCAGATATACCGACCTTCAGCAGATTAAGACAGTCCTGCAAATCCTCAGTTCCTATTGCCAGAGATACCGACCTTCAGCAGATTATGACAGTCTTGCTAATCCTCAGCCCCTACGCCGTAGGTACTTTGGTCATTTGAAGTAGCCCCATACCAACCTCCAGAAGATATCGACAGTCCTGCAAATCCTCAGTACCTATCGCCATGGATACCAACATCCAGACGATATCGACAGTCCTGCACACCCTCAGTCCCTATCGCCAGAGATACCGACCTTCGGGAGATATCGTCAGTCCTGCAAATCCTCAGTCCCTATCGTCAGAGATACTGACCTTCGGGAGATATCGTCAGTCCTGCAAATCCTCAGTCCCTATCGTCAGAGATACTGACCTTCAGGAGATATCGACAGTCCTGCAAATCCTCCGTCCCTATAGCCAGAGATACCGACCTTCAGGAGATATCGTCAGTCCTGCAAATCCTCAGTCCCTATAGCCAGAGATACCGACCTTCAGGAGATATCGTCAGTCCTGCAAATCCTCAGTCCCTATAGCCAGAGATACCGACCTTCAGAATATATCGGCAGTCCTGCACATCCTCAGTCCCTATCGCCAGAGATACCGACCTTCAGGAGATATCGTCAATCCTGCAAATCCTCAGTCCCTATAGCCAGAGATAGCGACCTTCAGGAGATATCGTCAGTCCTGCAAATCCTGAGTCCCTATCGTCAGAGATACTGACCTTCAGGAGATATCGGAAGTCCAGCAAATCCTCATTCCCTATCGCCGTAGGTACCAACTGTCAGGAGATATCGGCAATCCTGCAAATCCTCAGTCCCTATAGCCAGAGATACCGACCTTCAGGAGATATCGTCAGTCCTGCAAATCCTCAGTCCCTATAGCCAGAGATACTGACCTTCAGGAGATATCGGCAGTCCTGTAAATCCTCAGTCCCTATCGCCATGGATACCAACATCCAGACGATATCGACAGTCCTGCACACCCTCAGTCCCTATCGCCAGAGATACCGACCTTCGGGAGATATCGTCAGTCCTGCAATTCCTCAGTTTCTATAGCCAGAGATACCGACCTTCAGGAGATATCGTCAATCCTGCAAATCCTCAGTCCCTATAGCCAGAGATACCGACCTTCAGGAGATATCGTCAGTCCTGCAAATCCTCAGTCCCTATAGCCAGAGATACCGACCTTCAGGAGATATCGTCAGTCTTGCAAATCCTCAGTCCCTATCGCCAGATATACCGACCTTCAGCAGATTAAGACAGTCCTGCAAATCCTCAGTTCCTATTGCCAGAGATACCGACCTTCAGCAGATTAAGACAGTCCTGCAAATCCTCAGTCCCTATCGCCAGATATACCGACCTTCAGCAGATTAAGACAGTCCTGCACACCCTCAGTCCCTATCGCCAGAGATACCGACCTTCGGGAGATATCGTCAGTCCTGCAAATCCTCAGTTTCTATAGCCAGAGATACCGACCTTCAGGAGATATCGTCAATCCTGCAAATCCTCAGTCCCTATAGCCAGAGATACCGACCTTCAGGAGATATCGTCAGTCTTGCAAATCCTCAGTCCCTATCGCCAGATATACCGACCTTCAGCAGATTAAGACAGTCCTGCAAATCCTCAGTTCCTATCGCCAGATATACCGACCTTCAGCAGATTAAGACAGTCCTGCAAATCCTCAGTTCCTATTGCCAGAGATACCGACCTTCAGCAGATTATGACAGTCTTGCTAATCCTCAGCCCCTACGCCGTAGGTACTTTGGTCATTTGAAGTAGCCCCATACCAACCTCCAGAAGATATCGACAGTCCTGCAAATCCTCAGTACCTATCGCCATGGATACCAACATCCAGACGATATCGACAGTCCTGCACACCCTCAGTCCCTATCGCCAGAGATACCGACCTTCGGGAGATATCGTCAGTCCTGCAAATCCTCAGTCCCTATCGTCAGAGATACTGACCTTCGGGAGATATCGTCAGTCCTGCAAATCCTCAGTCCCTATCGTCAGAGATACTGACCTTCAGGAGATATCGACAGTCCTGCAAATCCTCCGTCCCTATAGCCAGAGATACCGACCTTCAGGAGATATCGTCAGTCCTGCAAATCCTCAGTCCCTATAGCCAGAGATACCGACCTTCAGGAGATATCGTCAGTCCTGCAAATCCTCAGTCCCTATAGCCAGAGATACCGACCTTCAGAATATATCGGCAGTCCTGCACATCCTCAGTCCCTATCGCCAGAGATACCGACCTTCAGGAGATATCGTCAATCCTGCAAATCCTCAGTCCCTATAGCCAGAGATAGCGACCTTCAGGAGATATCGTCAGTCCTGCAAATCCTGAGTCCCTATCGTCAGAGATACTGACCTTCAGGAGATATCGGAAGTCCAGCAAATCCTCATTCCCTATCGCCGTAGGTACCAACTGTCAGGAGATATCGGCAATCCTGCAAATCCTCAGTCCCTATAGCCAGAGATACCGACCTTCAGGAGATATCGTCAGTCCTGCAAATCCTCAGTCCCTATAGCCAGAGATACTGACCTTCAGGAGATATCGGCAGTCCTGTAAATCCTCAGTCCCTATCGCAATTGATACTGACCTCCAGAAGATATCGTCAGTCCTGCAAATCCTCAGTCCCTATAGCCAGAGATACTGACCTCCAGAAGATATCGGCAGTCCTGTAAATCCTCAGTCCCTATCGCAATTGATACTGACCTCCAGAAGATATCGTCAGTCCTGCAAATCCTCAGTCCCTATAGCCAGAGATACTGACCTTCAGGAGATATCGGCAGTCCTGTAAATCCTCAGTCCCTATCGCAATTGATACTGACCTCCAGAAGATATCGACAGTCCTGCAAATCCTCAGCCCCTATCGCCATTGATACCGACCTCCAGGAGATATCGACAGTCCTGCATATCCTCAGTCCCTATCGTCAGAGATACTGTCCTTCAGTAGATATCGACAGTCCTGCATATCTTCAGTCCCTATCGCTATTGAAACCAACCTCCAGGAGATATCGGCAGTCCTGTAATTCCTCAGTCCCTATCGCTAGAGATACCGACCTCCAAGACCTATCGTCAGTTTTACCAACCTCCAGGTCCTATCCGCAGTCCTACCTACCTCCAGTCACCATAGCCAGACCTACCAACCTCTAGTAGCTATCGCACGCGTGTGTATCGTATGCCAGTGTTTGCATGGTACTATTGTGTATGTGTATGCGTGTTGTTATTGCATTTAGCGTATGCATAACGCGAAAATAAAACCCCACCTAACCATTAAACATTAAGAATGAACTTTTATAATACGCGATGAACAATAACCTAAGGCCAAACAACAACCTTACGCGTCGCCAAATGATGCTATATAAATAAAATCTGTCACGTCTCGGAATGCGGGAAGTAATTTCAGCACTGCACCGAATGGCTTGCAATAAAAATATCACTGTTGCCAACGCAATAAAACCGAATTTCCTCAGACTGTAAATATTCATTTGTTTCTACCTTTAACTGATTGAATTTTTCATTTCCCCAAACGATCTCAATGACAGCTTTTATGTTAGTCATACAAACGCACTCTGTGTTTTAGAGAGAGAATTACTGTGCACTTTAAAGTACAAATATCGTGGAATATTCATGTCCCAAGTCAAATGCGTCCGTATGCATGAGTACGGAACTTGTACAACGATAAACCTCAAGCCTAAATTGTTTTAAAAACTAAAATTGTCCTACTCTAACAACATATACAAGTGTATACGCGCTGTATACAACTATTCTAGCTTACTATGATTTCATACAACAGCTGATTTTATGCTAAAGGTTATGATGTAGAACAGCTGTTTTAACACGTTGGTTTTGTCATTTTATTTTACATTAATCTGGTAAAATGTTAACTTTAAATATTTTGTTATTAGTTAGTAAATAATGTATTATATATATATATATATATATATATATATATATATATATATATATATATATTTCAATAAATCTTATTACAATGAATTAACTAAAATGACAATGTTTTAATATATTTTAATCCTACGTTTTTAATAAAACTTTCCTTAGGCTCTTGAGAGAACGTATTTTATTTGAATTGGTAAATACAATTTTTAGGTTATGTTACTTTATTTAATTGTACATTATCACGTAACCGTGTTATTATTCCATATTTCTCATGACTATTAAATACTTTTATTTTTATTTCAAATTTCTTGCTACGTTTAGTTAAATTTAGGATAAATAAATGTATAATTAAATTTTGAAGTGAAATCTTCTTTAGGTAAGTACATAAAATGTTCATTCTTGGTGAATATATAACCAATACTGCTTAGTCTTTAGTGCTGCCTCTCGTTTTATTTTTTCGGGCTCGTAGCACTTAAGCATTGCCTTATACATATACATCTAAAGCAGCATCTAAGATTTAGATGTGGAGTGAAAGAAACCCAAGCTCTCTGGATCTATACTTATTATTATTATCAGGTTTTCTTTACTTCATTCGCGTCATATTAGTACCCTTGTACATTGGTCACTTAGTAAATGTTTAAAAGCTGTGAGAGTGAAAAGATATTTTACCATTCCAAAAAGAAACAAATTAGTTTGATTTTTCAAGTTGTAAAAATATAATTGTGAGTTTAGCTTGAATACACGATGAATTTTAATCTATGAAATATTGTAACACTTACACTTTTCCTATTGGACTCCCTTAACCCTATCACTCCTGCGAGGAACATTTCAGTTGACGAATCAAGCAAGGCCTTGTTTAAACGTATTTCTAATTACCCTCTATATAACATTGAAACGGAACTGAACAATGGGACTGTCACAATGCAACTAACTTGGTTGCAATTGTTTCTACATCAAGCAGTTTATAACAGCTTCTACGTCATCTCTTTGTGGCTAAGCTAGTAGAAATGGTAGACTATGGCGGTAACGCAATCACCTCTTGAGTGTTTAACGCAAGTGAAGTGTGCCCAATTTGGTCGAAATTTATATCTCCTCACAGCATACTTATTTGTTTAAATACAATACACACACACGCACACACACACACACACACACACACACACACTCACACACACACACACACACACACACACACACACACACACACACACACACACACTCTCTCTCTCTCTCTCTCTCACACACACACACACACAAATACACACAATTCTCTAGAAAGAAAATCAATATATTTTTTGGTAAATTGTAACTAAGAACACGTACAGACGCAAACGTATTCACATTTTATGTTGTCACGGTTGTATAAACCTGTGTTAGGCCTACAGCCATAAAACTCAACAATAAAATGTATTTTCATTGTTATGCAACAATTAGTAACATGTGTAGGTTTCATGGCCGTGCAACAATCATTATCTAGAATGTAAACGCTCGTAACGACTTTTGCTGTTTTATTACTTAATTTGGTACTTAGTTTCTAAAAGTATTTTTTGAAAACACACGGTGATAAACTCTAATAACAAAACCACCAGAATTAACACCACCATTTTTTAAGTAATTTAAAAACCTCAAATTACGGAAATACATTATTTAAATGACTTTATTGTCTTACGTGTTTCAACATTCAATGCCGTCATCATCAGTGACGGATGAACACTGGCTTACCGGAGACTGACATTTAGGCTAGATTTTTTAAAGTTTTAAAAAATTATTTGTAAAAATAATATAATTTATTATATAACACAATATTTAAAATAAATAAATAAAGCTAACAGATGGTGACCGTGGGACGGTTTGATTTTTTTAAAAGTGATTTCATCATCATCATGACTAGATTTGTTTAAAAGAATAAACTATCAAAAAAGATTTGTATTTGAAATTTTATTCAGTTTAATAATGTAATTGCACCAACAGACCGTAGCATGGTTTGTACACTGACTAACGATGCTCCATAATTTGTTTGTGTACAGCCCTTAGGCAATAATGAAACCCCTTCATCCCTTGATGAGAACAAGGGAGTATATGGGTAATTACAAGGAAAGCGTATTTACCAAATGTCTTAGCCAATTGTTCTAACATTTGTTGTAGATTAACCTTCGTAGTTTCCTGTTACATTAAGTTTTATTGAAACCATAATGTAATCGAGTAATTCCCATGATGGCACGTTGATAACGATTTGGTAAAAACATTGTTGAAACTTAGCGTTTTTGATGAAAACTGTAGTATTTATGACTCTGGTAAACTTCGTTTTAGATTTGCAATTTGAATAAAAATAGACTAATCAAGGTAAGCCTATTTCTATCTTAAGGGAGAGCTTGAATTCGTGGAATACATTATTCCTAATGTACTTAAATTCAATATTGTAAAAATAAAATGTTATTTTATGTTTAAATATTTTTAAAGTATAACTTTATTAATACACTTATATTTATGTATGTTGAGAACATTTGTATACATTCGAGTCATTCCTGGAACATACAGTCAGTTGTATATACATTGTCTGTCATTCCTCAGAATATACAGTCAGTTGTATATACATTGTTTGTCATTCCTCGAATATACAGTCAGTTGTATATACATTGTCTGTCATTCCCCAGAATATACAGTCAGTTGTATATGCATTGTCTGCCATTCCTCAGAATATACAGTCAGTTGTATATACATTGTCTGTCATTCCTCAGAATATACAGTCAGTTGTATATACATTGTCTGTCATTCCTCAGAATATACAGTCAGTTGTATATACATTGTCTGTCATTCCTCAGAATATACAATTCAAAGCTTTTCGTTGGCAAACAGTACCAACATCTTCAGTGGTCTCTAGTATTCCTAGGATGTTAGTACTGTTTGCCAACGAAAAGCTTTGAATTGTATATTAAAAAAATTATCCTAGTATTTGTAAATTGTCTTATTTCTTTATTAATACACACGAATACATAATATAGTATATATATATATATATATATATATATATATATATAAATAAATAAATATATATATATATATATATATATATATATATATATATATATATATATATATATATATATAAGATACAAGTATAAGAAAAACGTGTTTAATATCTTTATAAATTAAGTACCATGGCCTAGTACTTTGTAAGTAGTAATAGGTTAAATAGGATTAACACTCCAGTAGTCGCGCCTCTTATCGTGACGTGAGTGCTCGCGTGGGGTCTTTTTTGACCCTACTCAGTATTCCGGTCTTCTCGCTAATATAACTGGAACTGGTTTTTTATTTATGAGAATATTATATCCTAACATATTATTGCAATGACTCGGTGAAAGTTTATAGTTATTACCTGTTAGCAGGTTCGCTCCGCTCGCCTTACCTTCTGGGGGTCCCAGGAGACTCGACGCGACTACTGAAGTGTTAAAACTTGAATTAATTAGCAGCTCAATGGTTTAGTAACAAAGACTCCCCTAAAATTTTCATATGGCCTCCATGCAAATCAAAAACCCAAAAAGGCAACGACAGATTGATTGTGCAAAGAAGCAGAATAGATCTAGATCAGAAGTGTAACATAGACATTCAATCCTCAACGAATTGTATTTATCAACGAAATCAAACATTACTATAATTATCTTAAACAGTAATAATGATTTCACCAACGAACTCAAAAGAAGAACTATATTCATCGTAACTTGAAACATTATTTACATTACTAACGAGCTCAAAACAAAACTATAGGTCGTAACCTGAAACATTCACTTCCCCAACGAACCCAAAACAAGAACTATGTAGGTGGTAACCTGAAACATTCACTTCCCCAACGAACCCAAAACAAAAACTATATAGGTCGTAACCTGAAACATTCACTTCCCCAACGAACCCAAAACAAAAACTATATAGGTCGTAACCTGAAACATTCACTTCCCCAACGAACCCAAAACAAGAACTATATAGGTCGTAACCTGAAACATTCACTTCCCCAACGAACCCAAAACAAAAACTATATAGGTCGTAACCTGAAACATTCACTTCCCCAACGAACCCAAAACAAGAACTATATAGGTCGTAACCTGAAACATTCACTTCCCCAACGAACCCAAAACAAGAACTATATAGGTCGTAACCTGAAACATTCACTTCCCAACGAACCCAAAACAAGAACTATATAGGTCGTAACCTGAAACATTCACTTCCCCAACGAACTTAAAACAAGAACTATATAGGTCGTAACCTGAAACATTCACTTCTCCAACGAACCCAAAACAAGAACTATACGTCGTAACCTGAAACATTCACTTCTCCAACGAACCGTAAACAAGGACTATATAGGTCGTAACCTGAAACATTCACTTCCCCAACGAACCCAAAACAAGAACTATATAGGTCGTACCTTGAAACATTCACTTCCCCAACGAACCCAAAACAAGAACTATATAGGTCGTACCTTGAAACATTCACTTCCCCAACGAATCCAAAACAAAAACTATATAGGTCGTAACCTGAAACATTCACTTCCCCAACGAACCAAAAACCGAAACTATATACGTCGTAACCTGAAACATTTATTTCTTCAACGAACCCAAAACTAGAACTATATAGGTCGTAACCTGAAACATTCACTTCCCCAACGAACCCAAAACAAAAACTATATAGGTCGTAGCCTGAAACATTCACCTCCCCAACGAACCCAAAACAGAAACTATGTAGGTCGTAACCTGAAACATTCACTTCCCCAACGAACCCAAAACTAGAACTATATAGGTCATAACCCGATACATTCACTTCCAAAACGAACCCAAAACAAGAACTATGTAGGTCGTAACCTGAAACATTCACTTCCCCAACGAACTCAAAACAAGAACTATGTAGGTCGTAACCTGTAACATTCACTTCCCCAACGAACCCAAAACAAGAACTATATAGGTCGTACTCTGAAACATTCACTTCCTTTAGGAACCCAAAACAAATCTATATAGGTCGTAACCTGAAACATTCACTTCCCCAACGAACCCAAAACAGAAACTATGTAGGTCGTAACCTGAAACATTCACTTCCCCAACGAACTCAAAACAAAAACTATATACGTCGTAACCTGAAACATTCACTTCCCCAACGAACCCAAAACTAGAACTATATAGGTCGTAACCTGAAACATTCACTTCCCCAACGAACCCAAAACAAAAACTATATAGGTCGTAACCTGAAACATTCACTTCCCCAACGAACCAAAAACCGAAACTATATACGTCGTAACCTGAAACATTTACTTCTTCAACGAACCCAAAACTAGAACTATATAGGTCGTAACCTGAAACATTCACTTCCCCAACGAACCCAAAACAAAAACTATATAGATTGTAACCTGAAACATTCACTTCCCCAACGCTTCCAAAACAGAAACTATATAGGTCGTAACCTGAAACATTCACTTTCCCAACGAACCCAAAACTAGAACTATATAGGTCGTAACCTGAAACATTCACTTCCCCAACGAACCCAAAACAGAAACTATGTAGGTCGTAACCTGAAACATTCACTTCCCCAACGAATCCAAAACTAGAACTATATACGTCGTAACCTGAAACATTCACTTCCCCAACGAACCCAAAACTAGAACTGTATAGGTCGTAAACTGAAACATTCACTTCCCCTACGAACCCAAAACAAAAACTATATACGTCGTAACCTGAAACATTCACTTCTCCAACGAACCCAAAACTAGAACTATATAGGTCGTAACCTAAAACATTCACTTCCCCAACGAACCCAAAACAAAAACTATATAGGTCGTAACCTGAAACATTCACTTCCCCAACGAACCCAAAACAGAAACTATATAGGTCGTAACCTGATACATTCACTTCCCCAACGAACCCAAAACAAGAACTATGTAGGTCGTAACCTGAAACATTCACTTCCCCAACGAACCCAAAACAAGAACTATATAGGTCGTACCCTGAAACATTCACTTCCCCAACGAACCCAAAACTAGAACTATATAGGTCGTAACCTGAAACATTCACAACCCCAACGAACCCAAAACAAAAACTATATAGGTCGTAACCTGAAACATTCACTTCCCCAACGAACCAAAAACCGAAACTATATACGTCGTAACCTGAAACATTTACTTCTTCAACGAACCCAAAACTAGAACTATATAGGTCGTAACCTGAAACATTCACTTCGCCAACGAACCCAAAACAAAAAATATATAGATTGTAACCTGAAACATTCACTTCCCCAACGAACCCAAAACAGAAACTATATAGGTCGTAACCTGAAACATTCACTTCCCCAACGAACCCAAAACTAGAACTATATAGGTCGTAACCTGAAACATTCACTTCCCCATCGAACCCGATACAGAAACTATGTAGGTCGTAACCTGAAACATTCACTTCCCCAACGAACCCAAAACAAAAACTATATACGTCGTAACCTGAAACATTCACTTCCCCAACGACCCAAAACTAGAACTATATAGGTCGTAACCTGAAACATTCACTTCCCCAACGAACCCAAAACAAAAACTATATACGTCGTAACCTGAAACATTCACTTCCCCAACGAACCCAAAACAGAAACTATATAGGTCGTAACCTGAAACATTCACTTCCCCAACGAACTCAAAACTAGAACTATATAGGTCGTAACCTGAAACATTCACTTCCCAACGAACCCAAAACAAAAACTATATAGGTCGTAACCTGAAACATTCACTTCCCCAACGAACCCAAAACAGAAACTATATACGTCGTAACCTGAAACATTTACTTCTTCAACGAACCCAAAACTAGAACTATATAGGTCGTAACCTGAAACATTCACTTCCCCAACGAACCCAAAACAAAAACTATATAGATTGTAACCTGAAACATTCACTTCCCCAACGCTTCCAAAACAGAAACTATATAGGTCGTAACCTGAAACATTCACTTTCCCAACGAACCCAAAACTAGAACTATATAGGTCGTAACCTGAAACATTCACTTCCCCAACGAACCCAAAACAGAAACTATGTAGGTCGTAACCTGAAACATTCACTTCCCCAACGAACCCAAAACTAGAACTATATACGTCGTAACCTGAAACATTCACTTCCCCAACGAACCCAAAACTAGAACTGTATAGGTCGTAAACTGAAACATTCACTTCCCCTACGAACCTAAAACAAAAACTATATACGTCGTAACCTGAAACATTCACTTCTCCAACGAACCCAAAACTAGAACTATATAGGTCGTAACCTAAAACATTCACTTCCCCAACGAACCCAAAACAAAAACTATATAGGTCGTAACCTGAAACATTCACTTCCCCAACGAACCCAAAACAGAAACTATATAGGTCGTAACCTGATACATTCACTTCCCCAACGAACCCAAAACAAGAACTATGTAGGTCGTAACCTGAAACATTCACTTCCCCAACGAACCCAAAACAAGAACTATATAGGTCGTACCCTGAAACATTCACTTCCCCAACGAACCCAAAACTAGAACTATATAGGTCGTAACCTGAAACATTCACTTCCCCAACGAACCCAAAACAAAAACTATATAGGTCGTAACCTGAAACATTCACTTCCCCAACGAACCAAAAACCGAAACTATATACGTCGTAACCTGAAACATTTACTTCTTCAACGAACCCAAAACTAGAACTATATAGGTCGTAACCTGAAACATTCACTTCCCCAACGAACCCAAAACAAAAACTATATAGATTGTAACCTGAAACATTCACTTCCCCAACGAACCCAAAACAGAAACTATATAGGTCGTAACCTGAAACATTCACTTCCCCAACGAACCCAAAACTAGAACTATATAGGTCGTAACCTGAAACATTCACTTCCCCATCGAACCCGATACAGAAACTATGTAGGTCGTAACCTGAAACATTCACTTCCCCAACGAACCCAAAACAAAAACTATATACGTCGTAACCTGAAACATTCACTTCCCCAACGACCCAAAACTAGAACTATATAGGTCGTAACCTGAAACATTCACTTCCCCAACGAACCCAAAACAAAAACTATATACGTCGTAACCTGAAACATTCACTTCCCCAACGAACCCAAAACAGAAACTATATAGGTCGTAACCTGAAACATTCACTTCCCCAACGAACCCAAAACTAGAACTATATAGGTCGTAACCTGAAACATTCACTTCCCAACGAACCCAAAACAAAAACTATATAGGTCGTAACCTGAAACATTCACTTCCCCAACGAACCCAAAACAGAAACTATATACGTCGTAACCTGAAACATTTACTTCTTCAACGAACCCAAAACTAGAACTATATAGGTCGTAACCTGAAACATTCACTTCCCCAACGAACCCAAAACAAAAACTATATAGATTGTAACCTGAAACATTCACTTCCGCAACGAACCCAAAACAGAAACTATATAGGTCGTAACCTGAAACATTCACTTCCCCAACGAACCCAAAACTAGAACTATATAGGTCGTAACCTGATACATTCACTTCCCCAACGGACCCAAAACTAGAACTATATAGGTCGTAACTTGATACATTCACTTCCCCAACGAACCCAAAATAAGAACTATGTAGGTCGTAACCTGAAACATTCACTTCCCCAACGAACCCAAAACAAGAACTATATAGGTCGTACCCTGAAACATTCACTTCCCCAACGAACCAAAACTAGAACTATATAGGTCGTAACCTGAAACATTCACTTCCCCAACGAACCCAAAACAGAAACTATATAGGTCGTAACCTGAAACATTTACTTCTCCAACGAACCCAAAACTAGAACTATATAGGTCGTAACCTGATACATTCACTTCCCCCACGAACCCAAAACAAGAACTATGTAGGTCGTAACCTGAAACATTCACTTCCCCAACGAACCCAAAACAAGAACTATATAGGTCGTACCCTGAAACATTCACTTCCCCAACGAACCCAAAACTAGAACTATATAGGTCGTAACCCGATACATTCACTTCCCCAACGAACCCAAAACAAGAACTATGTAGGTCGTAACCTGAAACATTCACTTACCCAACGAACCCAAAACAAGAACTATTATCATCATTATTAATATAACATCATTATGTTGATATTATGAATTAACTCTACATTTAGGATGTCATAGCGGAAGTGACGTAAGCAGTATGATGTAAGATAATAGGTAAGTTAGATTGAAAAATACAATTTAATTCCTCCTCCAAGATTTCTTGTTATCATAGCAACCTAGACTTAGTCTAAGAGCCACTCGACCTTTTCATCTCAAGTAGCAGTAAATAGGGACTTATAATTTTATACAACATTTCTTATACTTAAATAAAACTCCACTGAAGCAGAAGAAAAATTAAACAAAATAATTTTCTCCGAAAAGTATTTTTCTCCCAATCAGAAATTGTTATTTAGATTTTTTTTAAATCAGACTCAATAATTTTACTTAACGACTAATTTTTATGTCTGAATAGAAACAAAAATGCAATCTCAATTCAGATATTTTTCAATTAGCACAAACAATAATACAAAAAAACTATAAAAGGACAGAACCTACTACAGATAAAATAAAGTGACAGAAAGAGGATTTTAAACAACGGAATAAATTAAATCCCAAATTTATACAAAGCTAAAATATCCAATTTGGACGAGATTACAGGCAACAGTGAGTATTCTATCTTTTATATTCAGGATGCTCTTTGCGTCTGCATTGTCCGCACGGGATTCGTCGCGACTGGGATTAGGGACGAAGCCACAATCCCAGGGATAGGACGCGACTTTATCGTGCTGTCAGGGAAATAGTAAAACATTAAAAGCAAAAACGTAGCTAAGACTCAGCATTGGAGGGATATTTTGTGTTTCACTTGTTTTAAACTTCACAAAATCCTTCCCTCTGCAAGGCACAATTATCTCGTAGCATAGAATGAAGGATGCATATTAGGGAAATGCTGGGAACTTGTAAAGTTAATGGAAAAGGGGAAGCTAGGATGAGTGTGGTTGACAAGAATAAAGAGACAATAAGTAACAAATCCCGTGAATAGATAGACATGCATGCATGAAGGCGATACATGAAGTTACAAAACATTCAGATTCGATTCTATGAAGTGTCAATATTATTAAGTCCCTTATAGTTTCATTCGTAACGTATTCATAAACTTTAAGCACTAATTGATATGTAATAAAACTAGATAGACTAATAAAATATTTTGTAACCTTCCGTTAATAACTCCAAAATAAAAATTGAACTATTTATTGAGTTTGAGTTTATTTTGCTCAGAAACTTTACAAACTTAGCCATACAATTTGTTCCCTTGAATGCCCTTCATAAGACAACTCGGCTGTCTCCCACCTTACTTCCCTTTCTACTTAAAAGGGGGGACAGGGTTACATTAGGAAAATTCCGTTACACGGTTACGCAAGAGCAAAAAGTAATAATCTCCTGACAATTATCACTTGACATTTTATAAAAAAAAGTCTTGTATGGTCCAACTTGAAAAAAATATTTTATTACAATTTTTATGTTAAAATATATCTTAAACTTGTTCTAAAGCTTTTAAAAACCCAGGAAAATAATAACTATTTTACAATATCCAAAACGTATGCCAAAAAATGTTAACTTTTAATATATGGTTATAAACCTTTAAAATTTTATACAGGTTCTCTAAAACTAGTTCTGCAAGAAATAATTTCTATGATGATATAAAATAAAACAAGTTCATTGCTATAAATTTGAACAAAACAATTCTTAGACTTCCAGCTTCATGAATACACAGAGTAAGATGCACAACGGAAGTCGTGTTAGCACATAAATGGAATCCGGAAGTGGAAAGCAAGGAATTGGATATTTAAATTTGTAACTCGTCTCGCCCGTATCGTCGTTAGGGGTTTGTCCAGAGTATTTATTATCGCGTACATTTATAGGTCTTGGTTTTATTGAGGAACAATGATAATGCGACATTGTGAAATTTATAACAATATTATTTAATATGAATTATTTTACTCCTTTGTAATACCTAACCTCTAATTAAGTATTTCACGTATTTTCGATGCTGTATTTAGGACTAAACGTTATTAGAAAACATAACCTAAATGTTTAAAATATTTAAAATATCTATTTAATCGGAAATTCTGCTATGCACGCGTAAAATACATGTAAAATTCAATTTAAAAATATGTCAATAATTACTATACATAAACAATTTAATAGTTTTATACGCATAATAAGAAATATTGAAAAAAAATAAAGTCAATTCCTACCTATGTCAACACAGAAAATTTTGATTAATATAATTACAAAATTAATAGCGAAATGAATTGTTGCAACTAATAAAATTTAATTACTATTATTTTAAGCAAACTATATTAACATCAAGAGTCATTTACTACAAGTTTAAAAATTGTAAATGAACTAGACGCCTAAACCGCTGAACAGAAGTTGATGAAATAATGAGGGTTTGTTTAACATATTCCCAGAATGGTTCCTGTGAAGTTTTGGTGTAATTAAATCTACAGAGCTCCGCGCAGAGGCACAGGATAGCTTAAAACCGTTGTATATATGTATGTTTGTATGTATATGTCTTATGGACGTCTAATCCGCAACGAAATGTAGAGGGATTGTTTGACATATTCCCCGGACGGTTCGAGGGAAGTTTGATTCAGGTAAATCCAAAGCGCTCCGTCCCAGACGCCTAGGGTGGTTCAAATACTGATGTATATATGTATGTATGTATCTTATAGACGTCTTAACAACTGAATAGAAATTAACGAAATTTGTAGAGATTTACTAACATGTTCCCAGGATGTTTCGTGTGAACTTTGGTTCAGATAAATTTACAAGGATCCGCCCCAAGGACTTATGATGGTTCTAAAACTAATGTATTTAAGTGACTATGTATGTATCTTATGGACGCAAAACCGCTGAATATTTTAATGACATCTGTAGAGATTGTTTAATATATTTTCAGTATAGTTTTTGTGAAGTTTGGTGTAGATGCATCTACAAGGCTCCACCCTAGAGGCTTAGGATGGTTATATATTTATGTGTGTTTGTATGTGTCTTATGGACGTCTAACTCGCTAAACAGTAGTTAATATAATTTGGAGTGATTTTTTAACTTATTCTCAAGATGGTGACGTTTGGTGTAGATGCATCCATAGGGCTCCGCCCCAAAGGCTTAGGATGGCTTAAAGACCGAAGTATGTATTTGAGCGTGTTTGAAATGTCTTATGAACGCCTAAATTGTTGAACAGAACTGAATGAAATTGGGAAGATATGTGTAACATATTCCCAGGATGGTTCGTGTGAGGTTTGCTTAAAATCCATCACCGGTGCTCCGCCCCAGAGGCTTAGGATGGGGCCTTCACTGTACAGCCTATCTTTATCACTTAAATGAAAGATGCTTTGCTTATTATTTTAAAAAATTATAAACATTATGTAAAAACAAACATACATTATGTTATTTTAAACTCTTCAAGTTGCTAAATTCTATGTACAATTATCGCTATCACACTTATTGATAGTAAAAGAATGTTCGCCGATAATACTCTTGTGAAATTTGAATCCACCAAAGCTGTGCAACGGAACCAGACTATGAAAAAAAAAACTGACACCCAATTTGACCCAGGCAGAAATCAGAGGTGGAAAATTCATAAGAGAGATGGTCTTAATTAGATGAATACCAATGATTTCATTAGATCTACGCATTGATTTCAAACGACTACAATTTCCTTTGCGTCTTGCATTCAAGGCACAAGAACAATCATAGACCATTGCTGGATTAAATTTGGAAAATTCGAGTTCTTACCACGTACAACTATATGTTGCGTGCTCACGTGTTGGGACATCTAAAATGTGTATGTTTATACGTCTAATGATATGAAAATAAACATTGTCTGCCCTCTAGCATTGCAGTAAATGAAATATAATTATTTAGATGTTAGATTTGCTTTTCTTATTGCAAACATTATTATTTCGGGCGCAGCAACTTGCGCTGGGTAACGCTAGTAAGTTTTATATTGTTAAGCATCCAACTAGAAGCTACCGTAAACAGCTGCTCTTGACAGCTGTTATAGCTGCGGGTTTAGCTCTTATTCTAAAAAACCCGACTCCTATTTAAGTTGTTAGAGGTATTTACTATAAGTGATTGCACTAGGAATCTATCTAATTAACACTAGTTTATTCGAACATACCAGTTTGGGGACCAGGTAGTTATTTCTTAAGATTAAGTACACAGTCGTTCACTAAGAAGCTAACTTTGTGTGTGTACTTATATTTGGAATAGTTAGGCTAGGCTCGGACTACAAAATATTTCTAACTACATCTACGTCTAAGCAAACAGTTTTTATTAAAAAAGGAGTTTTCTGCTTGCAAAAGCAACAGAAGTTGGGCCTCACTATTCAGTGCTATCTAACATCTTTTGTCTTCGTCACTTGCCTAACCCTTGATTCAAGACACCTTGTCAAGGCTTATTTCATTAACACACATTTTATCACTTCCTAACCTTAATGTGCTCGCCACGCTACTACCATTGCCCATGACGCCTATATCCGTGTTAGGTATACTTACCTGACCATTACTAAGGAAGGCGATATTGTCCCTGAAACTAGCTTGTTTGAATAGACTAATGTTTAGTGACGTTTTGATGCAAACCTTTATTATTTACCTTTGCAAAATCATATAGTAAGAGACTTAACAGTAAAATTTATCATAGATTTAACTGTTTTAAACCTGCCCAATCGATTTCTTTATTTCATTAGGGAAATAACGGCTTTCAGCCGTGCGTGAAATTAAAAGCCACAAGCGACTTGTCCATTTCATTGACTGACACGATCGCGGAATGAAATGTCCCGCGTTCTAGGAAACATGCTTCGGGCAAAGTCTAGCATTTGTGCCGCGGAACTTGATGGAAGGTCGTGACCAAATATAAGGTTCCGTTATTACTATAACTCGTTGGTAAACACAAATCTCACCACTGATACAACGTACTACGCACAAATCTCACCACTGATACAACGTACTACGCACACATCTCAACACTGATACAACGTACTACGCACAAATCGCACCACTGATACAACGTACTACGCACAAATCTCACCACTGATACAACGTACTACGCACTCATCTTACCACTGGTACAACGTACTACGCACACATCTCACCACTGATACAACGTACTACGCACAAATCTCACCACTGATACAACGTACTACGCACACATCTCACCACTGATACAACGTACTACGCACACAACTCACCACTGATACAACGTACTACGCACACATCTCACCACTGATACAACGGACTACGCACAAAACTCACCACTGATACAACGTACTACGCACACAACTCACCACTGATACAACGTACTACGCACACAACTCACCACTGATAAAACGTACTACGCACACAACTCACCACTGATACAACGTACTACGCACACATCTCACCACTGATACAACGTACAACGCACACATCTCACCACTGATACAACGTACTACGCACAAATCTCACCACTGATACAACTTCCTACGCACACATCTCACCACTGATACAACGTACTACGCACACAACTCACCACTGATACAACGTACTATGCACACAACTCACAACTGATACAACGTACTACGCACACAACTCACCACTGACACAACGTACTACGCACACATCTCACCACTGATACAACGTACTACGCACAAATCTCGCCACTGATACAACGTACTACGCACACATCTCACTACTGATACAACGTACTACGCACAAATCTCACCACTGATACAATGTACTACGCACACATCTCACCACTGATACAACGTACTACGCACACAACTCACCACTGATACAACGTACTACGCACAAATCTCACTATTGATACAACGTCCTACGCACACATCTCACCACTGATACAACGTACTACGCACACATAGCACCACTGATACAACGTACTACGCACACATCTCACCACTGATACAACGTACTACGCACACATCTCACCACTGATACAACGTACTACGCACACATCTCACCACTGATGCAACGTACTACGCACACATCTCACTACTTATACAACGTACTACGCACACATCTCACCATTGATACAACGTACTACGCACAAATCTCGCCACTGATACAACGTACTACGCACACATCTCACTACTGATACAACGTACAACACACAAATCTCACCACTGATACAATGTACTACGCACATATCTCACCACTGATACAACGTACTACGCACACATCTCACCACTGATACAACGTACTACGCACAAATCTCACTACTGATACAACGTCCTACGCACACATCTCACCACTGATACAACGTACTACGCACACATAGCACCACTGATACAACGTACTACGCACACATCTCACCACTGATACAACGTACTACGCACACATCTCACCACTGATACAACGTACTACGCACACATCTCACCACTGATACAACGTACTACGCACACATCTCACCACTGATACAACGTACTACGCACACATCTCACCACTGATACAATGTACTACGCACACATCTCACCACTGATACAACGTACTACGCACACATAGCACCACTGATACAACGTACTACGCACACATCTCACCACTGATACAACGTACTACGCACACATCTCACCACTGATACAACGTACTACGCACACATCTCACCACTGATACAACGTACTACGCACACATCTCACCACTGATACAACGTACTACGCACACATCTCACCACTGATACAATGTACTACGCACACATCTCACCACTGATACAACGTACTACGCACACATAGCACCACTGATACAACGTACTACGCACACATCTCACCACTGATACAACGTACTACGCACACATCTCACCACTGATACAACGTACTACGCACACATCTCACCACTGATACAACGTACTACTCACACATCTCACCACTGATACATTTATTTTTCTCAGTACGTCAGTAATAACTATGCATTAAAAAAATATGTACAAGTTAGTGAGGAAGACAAATCATGTGGAATCAGTTATGAGTAAAACATAAAGTCTATGTATCGTTCTAAGTAGTGAGTATTTATAGATGCATATTTAGAAGACAATGCATTTGGCATTTAGTCGAAAAATCTCAGTAAAATAACATGGATATAATTGCACATCTCATGCGATGAAAGACGTTGAGTTTGGATATTATATTGTCGCGAGTCAGCAATTTGCAGATTGGAACTGGGATACCTCCCCCCCACACTGGCATTTTATTGCAGATTGTGATTTTACTCCTCAATCTACTCCAAAGAATT
>JBAIZL010000005.1:282197457-282202457 GCA_036971475.1 Prosapia bicincta | reverse complement strand
CTAATCACTGCACATCGCTTTTACAAATCAGCGCTCTTAAAAAAAAATGATATAAACTTTACTTATTGGAAACACATAAATAATCGCTTCTGACTTCTTCTTTTGTTGCGTTTATAAAATTTGGTACCGACCTTGACATCTGAAATTTTGAATACTGGAAGCTTACAAATTTCTAAGTTATGTCCGAAAATGCCATTACGTCTGTTCCGTTAGGGAACCTCTGGAGAAGTGGGGCCGTTGCAAGGACACGCTTACTGAATTTCCCACCCTTACTTATTATTTTGAATTTTTTGATTGGTGCTTCGGATCAGGCGATATCAGACCATGTTTACGTCATATGGCGAGACATGCATAATTGCCTTAAGTTACTAAATCGTACGATATTTTTCTATTTCGCCCGCTAGGAGCTTCTATTTCACCACCTACGCCAGCTTCACAATGTGCACCAATAAAACAAAAATTTTCTTTTATATTGGAACGATATAATTATTAAATACATAAGTGAATTTATATGTAACACCTTATTTTTAAGAGTATATATATATATATATATATATATATATATATATACTAATATAATTTAAGAGTATATTTTTATTAGTATATATATATATATACTGATATGTATTTCTTCACGGATGGAAAAATATGATGAATACTTACTATCAGGAGTACATCCTTTTATTTTGCAGTGCATAAAATAGCAATTCCAACGTTTCGCTAGAACCTCATCTAGCATTGACGAGGTGAAACCAAATACAGTTGAAAAGAAAATCTTTATGTGTTTATATATATATATATATATATATATATATATATATATATATATATATATATATATTTTAAAACAACATAGGTTATTCAAATACAAGAATATTTATGAATTTATATCCAAAGCGTTTCGTTGGTAAACAGTACCAACATCATCAGGAATGAAAATTACAATCATTGAATAACCTATGTTGTTTTAAATTATTAAACAAGAAAACGTTCTTTATATATATATATATATACATATATATATATATATATATATATATATATATATATATATATATATATATGTAAAGAATTTATGTATATATATATATATATATATATATATATACATTTATATATATATATATATATATATATATATATATATAAATGAAATATATCCCTTGAGATTTAAAATATTGAATTAAAAACAAAATAGGGTGTAGACTTTGGGGGTTGTAGCTGTAGAAGTTAAAATATTTATAGTCACGTCTACAGAAACTTCCATTAAAAACAAAATTTGGTTCTGGTAATCGTGGCAGTCCTGAAAGAAGTGTTAACAAAATAGAGCTAAAAGTTTCGCAAAATGTTTATAACAAATTGAAGATAACATGAATTTATAATGTTTTCATTAATCTTTTATTTTTGTATTTGAGGAATGTATTTAATAAAAAGTAATAATTGTTGTAGTTAATAATAAAATAACTTCCAACATAAAACAATTATTAGATTTTACTAAATAGATTTCTTTTTAACAAAGTCAATTAAAAGCAGTTCTTCCAAACGTATAAAATGTCCCTAAAATATTTTGGATAAAAATACAAAACTTATTAATATCGTTAAATTAAATTATTTGTATTTAGATTTATCAAAATTTAATTACAATTAGCTATTAATAATTGGTGAAGTCCTTTTAATAATAATATACATTTAAAACAGTTGCTCTACAACATAATCTATAACATACTATCAGCTGTTGCATAAAATCATATGTTGTAACGTGCATGCTGAATATATACGTCTCAAAAACACCGTGAAAATCACTTGAAAAAGTGGAATATGTATAATACATAAATTATAATTATCTTTTTTATTGAAATATGTGTATTGAAATTTGTCAAACTTTATTAACCTATCAAAACTATTTAATAAAAGCCTTATTCCTAATATTGATTAATAAATAATGTAACATAACCTATGCGTTAAAACAGCTGTTCTACAACATAACCCATTACACAAAATCAGCTGTTGCATGAAATCATATGTTATCCTTCACCTGACACAACCTGACGGAAGATATACTGACGAGACATTGCATGTGTTTATTTCCATACAATAAGTTTTTGAAGTCGCTATAGAAGTGTTCACTTCAAAGAGTAATTAAATTGTATTTCGATCTGATATATTGACATTAGTTTGTAAATACTCCCTTTTGTAGTTTGTAAATAACGAATGTATAAAACACCATTCTACACATATATACAGTTTGCATGGTAAATAGTCGTCAGTGCGCAATGCAGTCTGTGTGCAAAGCTACAGTAAACACTTTGGGCTTTATGTAAGGCTCTTTAGTATTGACCGACTGAAACGGTATTTAGATCAAAGCGAATGTAACACATGACTAACTACAATGAATGCATTTAGTCCTGTATTTTTATTTGTGTAACGTTTTTATACTTTACATTTCAAGTTGTGTTGGATTAAGTTGTACGGTATTACAACTGACATCAGTACGTTATAATAATGTACTGTGCGCCACATAAACACAAAGTTTCAGTAAGGAGGTGGAATATAGTTCGTTAAGGTGCTTTAAATTTCAAAACGTAAGACTATAGCTCTAATTTTAGGTTAGGTTGTTTTTAGTGAAAATCAGAGTCTTTCGTCCTTACTGTGAGGCGAACTCTCACCTGACACTGTGGTCTCTAGCGCTTTCTCAAAACTACCCAGAGCCAGAAGATCCTACCGAGCAGCAAGGTCTTTCGTACCTTTGTTATTTCTGCAAGTGTTTTTTGTGTAGTAAGTAATAAATAAGAAGATAGTGAAAATAAGAAGAGTTTGGATTTGGAGCACCTAGCTTCTCCTCCCTTATCTCTAAGCCCTAAGGAAACAGATAGATGTGCATACTTGGAAGTATCCATCATCAATCATTTTGAATTCATGGCCCCACTAATCCGACCTTAACGCTTGACTTTCGCTCTAAAGACGAGACAGGGCTACATGACCCCTGGTACCTGTAGTCTTGGGACCTTGCTGTAAGGGTTGGACTTGTCACTGGACCGCCTCTGGAACGAGAACTCCGACTAGGTACTACAGCTTTCACAACCTTTCCGGAAGTACTCAGGGCCAGTAGAATCTTTTAAACGACCAGGTTTCCGTTTCTCTATACCCCGTCTGATTAGTTCGACTTTTATACACTCCCGGAAGGCCTTCCATAAGGACCGGACCCTTAGACTCGAGACTTAGTTCTAGGGGGGCATAAACCTATCCCGTTACACGGTCTAATAAAGTATTCTGTATATACCGGACATTGCATTTTAAAATGATATAAACCTCAAAATAAAGCTGTTATAGCCGACATGTTTTGCATTTGGAAATTTTCGGGACAATTCGTTGGTCTCCGTATACTTTAACCCTTCTCGTTGAATTTTTCAGGTGGTAATGTAATGCTATACCTATTCACTGGCGTATGTTAATTTAAAATACTGCGCCTAAAGGAGTTTCACTTGAAACTTTTAAGTTTTAAAGAAGTGTGAAGAAGATATATATTTTATACATAAACAATGCTAACACAAAGAAATTTAATGTGCATGAAGATGTTTGAATAAGTTATATATATTTTTAACTTTCCTGCGTATTAGAGGCTCCGGAGTTGGTTTTACGACAGCCGAGTGCTTCTCACTTATTCATAGACTAACTCGGAATTCCCAATGAGCAACCAATATTTTCGCCTTGACAGTTAGGGTACTTTACAAGATAAGCGTGTGTAGTGAGAGTTATAATTTCGTGTAAGATAGTTGTTAAAGCAAGAAAGAAGATGACGACAAAAGAAACCAGCAGAAACTATGAATCCTAAAGGCAATGTTTGGATATGATGAGATTAAAATAATAATGTTTAACAACACAAATATGTTTTGTAACCATTAATAAATGATGATAAATATACTTGAAGAGTGTGCAACCAGATATAAGCAAGTAAATTGTTATAAATATCATGAACAAGTCTATTTAATATCATAATCAACATATTGTTGATTAAGGGTTAGCTTGTAGGAACTAATGAAACTGAGAGTATGTCTGGTAAGGGATGGCACTCAAAAACCTCTCTAATTACACTAAACTCATCACAGATGATGACACCATTATTGCTGAAACAAGAATAGTTGGCAAACGAGTAATTAGTGGCAGTTTAATAATTCGATGACCTCTTATAACCTAGTATTTGGTATATTGTCGGTAAATCAATTTTTTCTATTAGTCCACACTCTCCCTACATATATATCATACATAAATGTCTATATATATATATATATATATATATATATATATATATATATATATATATATATATATATATTTATATTTATCTCTGTCAATTATATTTTTAATCGTTAATAGAATACCTTTAAAACATGTAGCGTATTACAATTTACATTATTAAAGTTTTTCAAGTAACAATTTAATTTTATATTTATTATTAAAATAATTTTTTGTTTCATATAGTATAAAAAAATGCAATTTAGGAGTTAATTTATGCAAAATAGTAATTTTATTTCAATTGGTTTTAAATAAGTGATAACTTATGATTCCATGAAACAGCTGACTTTATGTTATAGGTTATGTGGTAGAACAGGTGTTTTATTATTGCTTTATTTAAATTATTTGTAATTATTTAATAAAAAGGGTAACTAAAATCACATTTTTCCCTGTTGATCTAAATAGGAATTGACTAGAAGATAAGTATTTTACTAAACGGTATTACTAGTTTGTATAAATATAAACAATTATTACCATAAAGGCTTTGCATTACAGTAGCTGTCACAATTGCTTTTGCAATATTTATTATCACTGAATTATTTTAGTCTTTGTTACAATTGTTATAAATTTATCTTCCCTTTGTAGCTGTGCTATTAAATTATATCAAATATGCATTTCCTCCATTAAAATATAAACTGTTGCATTTAAACATGGTTCAATAGTTAAATTGGAATTCATTAGGCATTCACTTTCTCGTTGGATATAAA
>JBAIZL010000005.1:282102457-282192457 GCA_036971475.1 Prosapia bicincta | reverse complement strand
CGGTTTGATTGCTGCCGGAATCAATTGAAAATCCATTCTCATTGTTGGCGCGCCAGGTGAGCCTGTAACTAACTACACAGTCAGGGTGTAACTCCACACCATAGATTAAAACACCCCCTTAATGTCTGCAGATAGTAATACTGTATTGCACTTGTATTATTTACGGTTTTGCTTGTGTTATACCTACTTTGTTAAAATATCACGGTAACCTATTTATAATATGATATGAAATAACCTTAGACAGCAACTCAATATACCATTTATTCTCAATCAATCTAGTCTTGGTAATAGTGTTGCCATCATCAAACCCTGAAAATATTATCTAATAATTATTGTTGAACACATGATTGATACAAACATATTTAAACTTATTTTGTATGAACAAATATTCTTTGAGCTTAGCTTGTGAGGTTTTGTTAAAAACAAATAAAAACATACACAAAACTCACAAATTAATCATTTATTTACTCATACGCGTTTCACTGACAAAGTCATCATCATCAGTCAGTGTTACTACTACAACCTCTAACTTACTACTAGTGTGAAAGTAAGGTTACACTTCCGTATTTATACAGTATGCGTTGCCACGCCCACTTGTCAAAACAACAGTTATTAACCCTACTTTAAACATGATACAACAAATAGAAATTTTATACCTAATTCAATAATTACAATAAAATTTTTAACATACAACATAATTACATATAAACAAAATAGATAATTAATATTACACTTTATTATTATTTCAAGGTTTTAACCAAAAAGTTACAATAAAGGTTTTCTTGTGTCACACTAATTACAATAATATAGAATTTTGAATAGGGCCTAACTCATTATTTACAATATTATTTGTATTCTTATTAATATATAAAGTTTCCCATGCAAACGTTTTACTACACTTAACAACGTTTTTTAACAGGGCTACCTTAAATTCGTGCTTTTCCTCTAACCAATGTTTCGCCATCGCAGATTTTCTGGTCTATTATATTTAATGTGGGAAAAATGTTCTTTAGCCGTAGTTTTAATATTTTTTTTTGTTTGGCCTATATATTTCAGAGGACACTCGCTGCACTTCAGTTAGTAGATTCCTGACTTTTCTTCATTAGGCATGGCATCTTTATGGTTCCCTAACAACTTATTTAGGTTGTTTGCAGTGACATTTGTGACGTTCAAATTACTAAATTTTCCTAGAGATTTCTAGTGTTATTAGACAGCGGTGGATGGTGTGTTATTTTTACCCAATTTTAAGCTTTAAATCTCTTATTAACGTGCGTCTCTGATTTATTATTGTCCTATTTTTCATCTTTTTGTGAATTTCATCTATAAACACATTACTGTATCAATTTAACCTTACTACACTATAAATGTAATTCAGCTCATTTTTATAATTTTTTTCTGATAAAGGCAAATTAATTAAACGATGCTCCATAAAATTGAAAGCTGCTTTTTTGTGTGATATTGTGTGAAATGAATCACTGGTAATAAATCTGCTTGTGTGAGATGGTTTTCTGTTAACGTTAAAACTTAAAGTATATATAGATCAAACAGTCGACTTGATAAAAATTTGGTTAGAAAATTCAGGATGTAGTAGAAATGAAGGGGATGAATATATTTCACTTATTAATTTATGTATTGTTCAAAATTGTTTCCAGTTTAACAATAAAGTTTACAATCAGAAGGAAGGCACCGCTATGGGTAACCCTCTATTAAGTTTTTTAGCCAACCTTTTTTATGAGTTATTTCGAAATGAATGCTGAAAAGACCTTGAAATATTTTCTTAGAGTGTGGCTGAGATATGTAGATGACGGGTTTGTAGTGTTTGACTGTGAACAAAGCCTGGACAGGTTTTGTAACGAGATAAATGGGGCTTTCCAAGTATAAAATTTATGGTTGAAATAGAAAAAGAGACATGTTTACCATTTTTAGATGTTTTAATATCAAGAAAAAACATTACTTTAGGTTTTTGTAAACTTATAACGTTATTGTTGCAACAGCTTGGAAAGTTTTTACCCCGCGTGAGTCCTCACGTCACATTACTGGTTTCTGTAAGTCAGGTTTATTTCTATTTGCATTCTGCAAGGTTTCTATAAGTCAAGTTTATTTTAAATTTTTTTTTCAAGTTTTCAACATAAATTAATTTTTTGTGTGTTTATTGCAAGATTTGTATGAGGGAATTTTATTTTTATATATATTTTGTGAGTATTTTATATCTGAAGTTCGTTTTAATTTATAAAAACTAGTTACCTTTTTTAATTATCTACCTTCATATTTTGTCATAACGATAGGAGGCGACACAAATGTTATAAATCGCTTGTTACAAGAGACGGACAAATAAAGTATATAGAGGATCTTCGAGAAGAAAGTGGTAATGTTGAGAAAAGTGTTCGTTACTCCGAGAGTGAACAAAGGGCCTACAGTGATGTTGCTCAGGCTAGTGTTATTTGTAAAGACTTTGACCGAGATTTGGATTTCGGAATTGAAAATCCTGTTAACTCTGGTAATGACAGTTTAGGGGAAAGTTACGTCAAACACTGTCACTTAGAACTGAACTCAGATGAGTATACTTCTGACGAAGAGGATTTATCTAATAGTGAACCCGTAATTTGTTACTAAATATTTGGTTTTTGTAATTATTGTAACAAGAAACGTTTATATACAATATAGGCTATAGCTTTATTACTTAACCTTACACAGAACTATTACAGAACTTAGACAAAAAACAACAAAATGCTGTACTAATTGCGGGAAAAGTGTTTGTAAAGGTCATTTGGTTTAAGTATGTGAAGATTGTTTTGACGTATGAAAAAGAGAATCGTATTGTATTTGTTTGTTCATATCTTTTATATTATACCAATGCGTATTTTAATAATATTTTAAAGTTATAACACCAATTATTTTACTGATATTGACCTGAAAACTAGTTGGGGAAACAATCAGCCCGCACGAGCTCTGGTGTAATGTGTATCAGCGCGAGTTCTCTAGGGGTAAGGTAAGAAACCGCTACGTTCCATGCAGACTACTGAGGATAGTGTCTGATCTTACGAGGATGTTGCCAGAGGCAATGCCTCCCTGGTGCTCTCCACCGTTTGGGTGATGATCTATTGTAGGCAAGTGTATCACTCGTGTTAAGCACTTCTTGAGGAAGGCCGCCACCAGCTTTGCTTAGCACGCTCATTGCAGCAAGTCCACAGAGTGTGTATATATATATATATATATATATATAAAGAGAGAGAGAGAGAGAAAGAGGGGAGAGAGAAAGAGAGAGAAAAAGGGGAAAGAGAAAGAGAGAGAGAGAGAGAGAGAAAGAGAGGTAACTGAAAAATAAAGACATCAAATTAACTGATTTGTGATAGTCGGAACGCCCACAAAACTCACCATTTTACTGCAAGTACAAAAAAACTAATTTTCAGTTTGTTCCAATTCTTTTACCGAGATAAAGCTCAACTTCAAAAACAAAGAAAATATTTGTACTTAATGCTATTCCAAAATAAAGCCCCATTGTGCTTCGATTTATTGCGTCTGTTTGGAAAGTACAAGCACTTGAAATAGATTAAGCTTTAAATAACGGGAATGCTGGGTACATGAATGGTTTAGCATACGTTCCCTATGTTTTGTTTACTAAAGCCTTCAAGCTATTGGAATTGAGTTGTTAATGAATATTACTATGAATAGTTACGAATAATAATAGTAGTATTTGTAGCATTCAGTTATTATCAGTATTTTATTTGTACGTAATATAAATAAATACGTAGGCTATAATATAATATTAAACGAAATAGAAGATTAAACGGAAATAGAATAATTGATATGAGAATAATGTTTTGTAAAGTAAAAATATATTAGGCAGTAACGTAGAGCGATAAAATACGAAGGAAACATAAATAAACAATAAAAGGGACACGAAATTAAAAATAAGGAAAAACTAAAATTACCTTTGTATTGGAACATCCAAATAACGAATGAGATAAGAATACCATTGAGAGCTTGGAAATGTAACCAAATAGAAGAAGAAAGGGGTTCTAGACTGCAATGGAACAAACAAATACAATGGCGATGAAGTAAGGAAAACGTAGTGAGGAAGACGTGTAAGTCAAAAAAGGGATGGGATAGTCAGCAATCATATGTTGTGGAACATCACAGCTGTCAAGGTCTCACTGGATGGATTTATGGCCGCCTAGGACCAAGAACTGAGTCTGAGGGTCTGATCGTTGAGCAAGGTCAATCAAGTGTGAATAAAGGTCCTATTACAATATCTAAACCAAACTAATCAGATATGGTATCGAAATACTGAAACCTGGGCTTTCGGAAGGTTCGACTGAGTAGAACCTGAATATTTCTGGAAAAGCGCCCGAACCGTAGATGTAGGTCGCCTCGTCCCAGGGGAGGGGCAGGTCACAAGTCCATGCCATATAGTAAGGTCCAAAGACTCGTACATACTAGTACCACGGGTCGTTGCACCAAGCCTACCTTCTTGGCGCTGACGCTAGTCACTCGGACGGAAGTCACGAGTTTGAGGTTGGATTCGTGGGGTAGATGTTTCATATGCTAGACTGGAGATGTTCTAAATAAGGTTGTATCTTTGGGCTCTTTGCAAGTAGGTGGGGTGGATATATTGGTACTCCTTCTCCCTGTTCTTTTTTCCCCCAACTTTCTTCTTTCACTTTTCCGCATAACACAATGACGAACGTGCAACACCACAGATATGTAAGAAGTACACAATGACCCTTGTGTTATCTTATGATATAATAATTACTATTACAAGTTATTATACAAAAACAAAACCTCTCGACGTTATATATTTTTTGTCTGAAGTAATTCAAACGGTATGACGGTTTTTCGCCAAAGAGGGTTTGAATGAGAATAGATAGCTTCAATGTAGGGATATAACGAACAGGTGAGAGGACACGGGGAGATATTTTTGCGTCGCGTACGCAAGATGACACGCCTTATATATATATATATATATATATATATATATATATATATATATATATATATATATATATATGTATATTAATTCAATTAAAAATATTTCAAAACAAGAATACTTTTATTACATATATTATTCAAAGCTTTTCGCTGATAAAATAGTACCAGCATCTTCAAGATGTTGAAGATGCTGATACTATTTTATCGGCGAAAAGATTTGAATAATATATGAAATAAAAGTAATCTTATTTTTGAAATATTTTTAATTTATTAAATATATTACAAGAAAACATACCACCATATTTAATATATATATATATATATATATATATATATATATATATATATATATATATATATATATATACTAATAATGTCTTAATTTTAACCATAAAATTCACCTAGAATTGTTTGGAAGTAATCGAATTATTTTCATTTGTAAACTAATTTTCTTACAATGGAAAATGTTTCTGATTGCACTGGCTTTTATAAATAACAAAATAAGTCCTCAGCTGAAATGAGTTCGACTCATAGGAGAAATTAAAACATGGTTTTGCTATTTACCTGCACAACAGCATTCAGGTCGAAGCAGACAGAGAGAACAGAACTATCTTTACGGACGGGTTTTCAACTAAGGTTTTTTCAATCGATTACTGGTGAATTCTCGGGAAATAACTTATTGTTTAAATATTTAACCACAAACCCAGTGCCAGCAGATCTTTAATATAAAGCTCAGTAAGTTTTCGAAATTGCATTTTGAAATATCATTGTTTGTATTGTAACCAACATTTTATTTAAATGGAAATAAATATATGAGTGACGTCATAACCTTGTCGTGTTCTTAATTTATACTTTCTTGTTTCCGCTTTCTAGAATTGAAATTCCGACAGCTCGTTACAGTGAGCAACTACATTAAGAAACATTCCAGAATACGCTGTTATAGTTTGTTGCTAAGAGAAAGTCGTAAATGTATTTATTAGTTTACAACATTGCTACATGAGAAATACAGAACAGCTAATATTAAAAAAGTCAATTACTACTTCGGTCAACAAACGAAATTGTATTTTTTGATACATTTTATTAAGTAATTACAATTAGTATAAATATGTATATAAATATGACAGAATCGCAATATTAGGTGATAAAATATTAAGCGTATACAATTATTAAAATTAATTAATTAATTTTAGTCAAAGAATTAATGTTTTTTAAGAAACTCTATCACCATCAAGTATCATTGAATATAAGTTTAAAAATGTATTTGAACTTAAGTAGATGAGTGAACATTTGAAGAAGGCATGAGCGAGAACTAATAGTAGTAGTTATGATATTGGGATGTACGCAATACATTACGCATTAGTGTCGTGTATTAGGCAAATGTAATAAATTAAAATATGTACACTAAAATGAAAAAACGATAAAAGCAAATCTATAAGCGATTAATTGAGTAGCTAAGTGAAGCTATTAGCTTACTTGCTGATGCGTTTCGAAACTGTCGTTTCATTTGCGAAGCGTGCCTGTAACTCCGGTTAGACTACTGGCGTAGCCATCCTGCATTTTAGCAGGTTAGCTTCCTCTATTAAACGATAGTTTCGAAACTCCTCAGCAAGTAAGTTAATAGTTTTCACTTAGTTCTTAAAATAATTACTCAACATTTAATCAATGAAATCAAGATGAATACAGCAACCAACGAAAGCCATGTATTGTTGGAGGATAATTGAATAACTGAAAAGCCTGAAAGTGAATTATTTTATAATTATTTCACTAAATAAAGTTTTCTGTAATTTCAGTGAATTGGACATTTTACTTTAAATTAACCAGATTTTGGAATACTTTTGTAGTAATAAAGCAGTTTGATTGCAAAATACAATTTTGATAAACGAAATTTTTCAGAAATAAATTTATTTCCATCAAGAAACGGTTAACGGTTCCCCAACATTGTATCTCGTCAGCATCAGGTGTTCCCGCTATTTGAATTGCTAAATTTATTACTACAATTCAGGAGAGCATCATACAAAATTTTAAAATATGGTAATATTAGCCAATATTAGGTGAATATAAATATGAGAGAACTTTTGGTCCTGTAATATGACAGTGGATTTTGTAATACCAATTGTTCTCTTCCTTTGTTTCTCCTTCTCTCGTCCACTACCTCTCTTGTCCTTCTTCCTTTACTTCACCCTTCCTTCCTCTCTCTCTAATATGTATTTTCTTCCCTCTGCTCTCTGATTCTCATTCCCTCTCTCCCTGCTTCTATCTTTTCACTCCTTCCTAAATCTCTCCGAATATCTCGCTCCCTTTCTTGTTCTCTTTCACTCTTTCACTCTTTCTCTCTCTCCCTCCCCGATTTCCTGTCCCTCTCTGTGTCCCTCAATCTCTTCTTGTTGTTATCTATCCTTTTTTCTTTTTACTTCGCTCTTCTTTCCTACTTCGTTTTCTCTTTTTCACTCCTCATTCGTCTTTTCCCTCTTCTTTCTTTCCATCTCTCTTGTTGCTCAGTATCTCTCCCTCTGCCTCTGGCTTACTCTGTCTCTCGCTTCTTCATTTCTTTCTATCTCTATTTCTCAGTATCTCTCTCCCTGTCTGAATCTCTGTAAACGTTAACGGCGCCTGCCCATGATTCTGACAGATCTTAAGGTCACCTATGATTCGTAATTTATTTCTAATAGTCACAACAGCCGATCGGTATAAAATAATAAACTAGTAAAGTCTTAAAACATTACAATTGATGTCGTCATCTATGTTAAATTAGAGGCAGCACAAAATCATAAAATTACAATGCGGTTCCCGAATCTCTTAACATAATTGTACACACACTTGGGCGCTCGTTAGCACACACGCATACACACACACACACACACACACACACACACACACACACACACACAAATATATATTGTAAGTGTTCCCTATCGAGAAGGCTGTATTTGTGAAAATAACCTATTGTTAAACATAGCAAACACGTATATAATCACCGGACTAGAAATAAAACACGGCGCTGAGTAGGCAATGAAAAGATATAGTATATTAACCCATAAAATAATATAGCACAGAAAATAATAGCACCTCTATTATTACGTTTTCTATAGTGGGTATCCAATACAAAATATGGGATTTTCTAGTGCATCCCTTCAACACATTGACTTTTATTAATTCGATTGTTGAAATTTCAAATAAATTGATCCTTTTGCAACTGATTGAACAATAAAATCGCCATCTGCCACAAAAGTAAAGTACTTGGAGAGGGAGAAGTGTTTCAATCTGCAATTTACTGACTTCCCAACAATGTAAGCAATACCCCCGCCCCTTCCCACGTCAATTGTGTAAGGTGCCTAATTGTAATTTTATTGTTATATTTTTCTTTATTGTTCATTGTACAGCTTAATTAAAATCCTTTTTCGTAGTCAATTTGAAATTTTCCTCTTTTAGATGAAACAGCTGATTTTATGTTATAGGTTAAGTGGTGAAACAAAGGTTTTAACGCATGGGTTATGTTATTTTATCTATATAAATTGTAATTATTTATTAAGAAGTAACAAAAATAAAAATTTTGTTTGTTAACCTAAGTAGGAATTGACTTTAAAACATTTTATAGTATCAACAATAAATTCAATGTTTCTTTCCCTTCAAACAAGGAATACATACATGTTTTAAAATAAAATTCCTACTTAAATTGACAAAGAAAAACGTTTTCAGTTTCTTCTTGTTTTATAATTACAATTATTATCAATATATATATATATATATATATATATATATATATATATATATATATATATATATATATATATATATTTGTAGTTATGCAACACTGATTTCATGTATACGCTTATCACTTTCAAGTGATAAGATATATATATATATAGTATATATATAGTATATATTAGTATAACAATATTAAGTACAAAGCAAATTTCCTTGCAATTTTCCATTTTTCAATTCTATGTAGAGTGTTTGAGTATTATTTTTCTTTGTTACTATTTATATGTTTAATTTTCTTCGTAGCTTGCATTGTGTTGTATTTTTTTTCCGCTTTACTTTCGCATTGTCCGTATGTGAAACAACTTTAATCCAGTTTGTTTATTCATTTTATTGTTTTCATTTTTTTTAAATCCTTGATCATTATTTATGGTACTATGTGGTTAGTATGGCAAACATTTTAAGTTATTTAATAGAGGTTTTTAATTTTGATCTTTGAGAAGTTCATTTCTAGCTATGGTTAGTTGGCTCAATGCAAAAAAGTGATAGATTTCGAAAATCTACTCAGTTCGAATCTGGACGCGCCCCCCCATATTCTTATAATTAAATAATTGAATAAATGTTTTAAAAGCTGTATTAACATTAATCGTCATCCCCTATTGGTTTAAAAAAATTTTTTTGTACTTAAGTGGATGAATAAAAACGTATTTTAATTAAAATTGAAAATTTGTACAAGATATGTATCAGGAAAGTGTGAGCTAATAGAGGGAATTTAAAAAATCTTCTCATGACATATCCAAATACTAATGTCTTTAAAAAAAGACATTACATAATTAATGTGAATTAGAAAGAGTTTATACAACTGTGCTAAAGTACTGCGATCCTTATCTGAGATTCTCCTGAAATATGGAAATAAGAATACAATGAACAACCGTTGCCTAAAGATTTGAATAGTCATACAATTCTAATACAAGCCACTTTATTTTAATATGCAACCAATTTATATTTATATTATCTGTTTCTTCATAAATATTAATATGAGACCCAAATGCATGATCAAGTGTTATTGTTGGAGTTTTATACTTATAAAAAATATTTCAGCAGTTATGTTAAGTTAGTAATATTGTAATTTTATTTCTCCTCTTGTTTCAATACCTCTGTATGTCAAGGGAGTCGGGTAGCGGGTAGTCGGGTAGCGGGTAGGTATCCGATAGAGAGTAGGTTTACGAAAGACTATCCCAAAAGGGTTTGGGAACTCAATAATCCAGTGGGACTCGCCACAAAGCCCCGTTAGAGTCCGCAAAACCCCCACAACCTCGAAAACTCCCTCGTCTTCTCTGTTACTTGCTCACTTTACGTGGATAACTCATTTCTAATCTAACGTCAGTTAATGTCTATATTAGGTATTTTGTATCTGTCTTAGTTAATTTGTAAATACTGTTAAGTAAATTGCAATGTTTTAAAATTGCATTGTATGCTATAAAGAAACATGTTTTAAACAATGTTTTACAGGATTTTTTTTACAGGCAAAATACCAACGTCACCCAGAAATGAAAAGGTAGAGCACCATATTTCATCCGTTCCCAAATGAGAACATCTGCTTAATTTCACTCATAGATCAATCTGATTCTTAGGCTGATTAGACTGACTCGGTGTCCTACCTGTGCCAAGGTTAGGGCAGATAGACGCTTGCATCTATCACGAGGCCCATCAAAGCTTTTCCTTCTCTCACAAACGTCTGATAGGCGACCTCGAACCTCTTCTTTTACTGACCGACTAACATCCGTGACTTCCGATAGGCAACCTCGAACCTCTTCTTTCCCTGACCGTCTAACATCCGTGATTTCCGATAGGCGACCTCGAACCTCTTCTTTCCCTGACCGACTAACATCCGTGACTTCCGATAGGCGACCTCGAACCTCTTCTTTCCCTGACCGACTAACATCCGTGACTTCCGATAAGCAACCTCGAACCTCTTCTTTCCCTGACCGTCTAACATCCGTGACTTCCGATAAGCAACCTCGAACCTCTTCTTTCCCTGACCGTCTAACATCCGTGACTTCCGATAGGCGACCTCGAACCTCTTCTTTCCCTGACCGACTAACATCCGTGACTTCCGATAAGCAACCTCGAACCTCTTCTTTCCCTGACCGTCTAACATCCGTGACTTCCGATAGGCGACCTCGAACCCCTTCTTTCCCTGACCGTCTAACATCCGTGACTTCCGATAAGCAACCTCGAACCTCTTCTTTCCCTGACCGTCTAACATCCGTGACTTCCGATAGGCGACCTCGAACCTCTTCTTTCCCTGACCGACTAACATCCGTGACTTCCGATAAGCAACCTCGAACCTCTTCTTTCCCTGACCGTCTAACATCCGTGACTTCCGATAAGCAACCTCGAACCTCTTCTTTCCCTGACCGTCTAACATCCGTGACTTCCGATAGGCGACCTCGAACCTCTTCTTTCCCTGACCGACTAACATCCGTGACTTCCGATAAGCAACCTCGAACCTCTTCTTTCCCTGACCGTCTAACATCCGTGACTTCCGATAGGCGACCTCGAACCTCTTCTTTCCCTGACCGTCTAACATCCGTGACTTCCGATAAGCAACCTCGAACCTCTTCTTTCCCTGACCGTCTAACATCCGTGACTTCCGATAAGCAACCTCGAACCTCTTCTTTCCCTGACCGTCTAACATCCGTGATTTCCGATAGGCGACCTCGAACCTCTTCTTTCCCTGACCGACTAACATCCGTGACTTCCGATAAGCAACCTCGAACCTCTTCTTTCCCTGACCGTCTAACATCCGTGACTTCCGATAGGCGACCTCGAACCTCTTCTTTCCCTGACCGACTGACATCCGTGACTTCTGATAGACGACCTCGAACCTCTTCTTTCCCTGACCGACTAACATCCGTGACTTCCGATAAGCAACCTCGAACCTCTTCTTTCCCTGACCGTCTAACATCCGTGACTTCCGATAAGCAAACTCGAACCTCTTCTTTCCCTGACCGTCTAACATCCGTGACTTCCGATAAGCAACCTCGAACTCCTTCTCCTTCTGACTGACTCGCCGCCATATTCTGCTAATACAAAGATCTTCCACAGCGTTCCTTAGACTTTACGCCGTGTCCTTCTTCATTACTCTCCTTACACTTGTGAAATACTTCTTGATCTCCATATCCCCAGTAGTGAGTGGATTCACTTCAGGTACGTAAACCTGGCCCAGTGAAGAAGTGAGCCTTCTGCAATCACACCAGTTAAGTGGTTTAAATCTCTAAGCAAAATATTCAACTTGTTTTCAATATTTTTAAATAAAGATACAATTATTTACAAATAAAAAAAATACTTTCTTCTAATAAATAATATTGTTTAAGACATAACTCAAATAAACTAATTCATATAAAATAAAGATGATAAAACTGTAATTATATAAAATATGATATAAATATGATAAAACTGTAATTAAAACAATGCTCACATGGTAATGAAGCTATGAACCCTTTGGCTTGGAAAAAAATGGAAAACAATGCTTAGTACGCTAGAAAATAGCACAAAACTAGAACTAAAATGGAATTACCTCACATAGAGGTTTAAATTTTTATTTAAATATTTCTAAACATATTTTCAATGGAATTTTCTGTTATTTTACAGTAAAAGCGTCCTTGTTCTCAGCTGCGAACGTGGCAGACATATTATGTAATATCGTACGGCTTTTATTTGCCTAAATACTCGCCTAAGCAATGACTAATGCATTTATTAGTGCCTAAATGAGATTTCTATTGAAATTGTTTGAAGCCTCTGGAACACAGCAAACATTTTCGAATATTTTAATTTAAACTAAACTCTGGAGAAACTTTGATCATGACAGGAGGGTATGGGGTGGTTTTTGCAGCATAAAGGGTTGAATACTTTAACTGAATTTATTCACCGCTGGAGACACATAAAGTAAAACTGATGCGACCAACGTGCTCTATCTTGTGGCAGGCTTAGGTAATTAGTTACCCGTTCGTCGTCTCAGCTTAGAGGCTAACTAATAAAGTATTAACTATAACACATGTACATGCTGTAAATGGTTTTATTAACTAATCACGTCTCAACGGCAAAGTCCTCATCGTCAGGGAATATTGGAAAACTCTTACATGTTTATTAGAACAAGCATATTAAGGTTAATGTAATTATTTTATTATTAACGCACACAGTTGTGTTTCACACATTGTAAAGTAAGAAGTGTTCTTGGAAATGTTAATAATGTCAGTTGGCGGAAAGATTTGAAGACGTTTTAATTTTTAAGTAAAAATATCAATATTTTTGGGTTTATTATTAATTTGTATTTAATAGGAATTATTTCATGATAGTATAGGCCTAATATAAATTTGAATAAATTTATTTGAATATTTATTTATCTGTGAATAAATATCACTTTTTAATTTTTTAAATTTATATATAGGTAGGTACATATTAAGAACATTATTCACTCTAAAGTCACGAGACTATCATCAGACATTACTTATAATTAAAAATAAGTAAATTAAGTCAGTTGTTGCAATCTATGCAGTTGTGGTCTTTGCATAAATTTAAACAAATTATAGGTCATATCTCTGGGTACGACTTTATGTTTTGCACGGGAGAAATCATCTTCTCCGTCACACTCGATTTCATCCCAACACGTCCCTTATGTTTTAGATTAAATTAAATGATAACATATGTTCTCATAAAACAGCTGATTGTACGTTATAGGTTATGTCTAAAACAGGTGTTTTAGCACATGGATTATGTTACCTTTTATTGCACACACTAACATTTACGTAAATGTTACTATTATGCAATACTTTTAAACCTTTTAAACTAATAAATATAGTAAAAGTTCATTAAATCTTACTTCAATTAATGATAATTAGTTACATATTTATTACAATTTTTTAATTGAAACCTCTTTAGGCGCATGTTACACTTTTTAAGAACCGATTTAAATTAATTCGTAAAATCAAATTTTTATTTAGTAAATTTTTCAACATTTTATATAGATTTTCTATTAATTAAAATTTGCAAGGTATACAATATAGCTATTTCGTCCATTATTTTTTGCTTCGTAAATTTTATATCAAAATATTAGTAAAAAAGAATGTTATATTTTGTTAGAGTAAACCATATTGACAGAATGAGAGGCCGGTTAAGAACTAGATTTAGAGGTAACTAATTTAAAAAGGGAGATGACGAGCTATTTAAAAAATTTGTCTTCGTTAAATGTAGCCGAAGTAAAGTGGGTTGACGAGACTGGCCCAGGAGTGATTCATTACCAGTCAGGTTTGAAGGTTTTATAGAGTCTTCTACAATAAAATTTGCGTCATAACAAAAAAATTAAATTTTAAAAACAATGCTTTTAGTTAAATAACAAACTATTCATCGAAGTAAAAACATTTTAAACTAATATAGTTTTAGGTTTTCTGGGTATAAGTTATCCATGCTTTCTATATATATATATATATATATATATATATATATATATATATATATGCCTTATAGTACAAGAGTATTCAGCACTCAGTTTATTTACTGTAATACACCCTAAACATCTCTCCACCTCAACGTCATCCCCAAACACTTACACAAACGTAATTAAGTGTCTTTTGCGCTTCTTTTCAGATCTTTAAAGACCGTAAAGGAGTTTGACTCCTACTGTTCATCCCGATAAAGCAGCCCTAATTCAGGTAACTGATTGTACCCATAGAGAGCATTAATTCGCCTCATTGCCAATACCAGGGAACCATTATTTCATTTTCTCAGTTATATCTACTTCCACACCTACCCGTCTTTATCTTTCTCCTCTAGGGGGGGGGGGAAGTATTCCTTCTCTACCTCTTTCTAACATCAATATAGGGTGGGTCTCTATTTTATCCCCCTCCACACTAGTCGCAATCTCCCTTATTTTCTCTATCATTAGGGTTTATGTGTCTATCTTAATAGTTCCTCTATTGCAATCCTTGTTTATCCTTCACTCATAGGATTGAGCATAGGTCATCTTGGTTAACGTAAAAACTTCAACAGAAAATTTTAATTTTACTTCCATTGTTTTGTACATCTCACATTCCTTTAGGTTTTATATTTAATGTTTTTAATAAAAACCCGTATCATGTATATTATATGTATCTTTTCTTATACTTTAAAATTACAAAATCAACGTCTTCAACCTTCTTACTCCGCCACAATGTTCACTTATATCGTTAATGCTCATTATCGTTGTGTTTACGTAATCTTGACGAAATAAATTTACAGCTGTAACTACAAGCTCATTAGTTTTTATTTCTTTGAAATAAAACTAAACATACTTTTTAAATTATCTGAGAATACGAAGGAAACAGTATAACCCAGTTGGGAGCCTTTCTCCCGGGCCTGTAAAATTTATTAAAAAACCCAATCACGACAGTGGGCGGAGACTAATTTCGCGCATCACTGCAAGTTGTCGGCTAATCAAATCAATCTGAAAGAATTACTCGGCAGATCCAGTGGGACAAATAGCCGTGCACTTTTCATCGTTATTGTTACAAAGCTTTCAGATTAATTCGTTCCTATCCAATCGTTGTTCGTTAATTGTTCCTGATGAATCATTTTAGACTGAAATACAAAGAGAAATTCAAATCAAAGTTCAAATTCATTCTACATCTATAGTTTTATTTTCGATAGATTTATCTTCCAGTAAAATTAACATGTCTTTTTAAGGAAATCCCACTACAAATGTAATTATGTACGTATTTAATGGAGTTTGTACAGAAAGGGTTTTGTTTTATCAACATTTTTATTTCGGGGCGTTACGTTAGCTTTTCTAATTCACCCCATTTTATTGAGCTTTTCTTACCTCACAGAAATATTTATTTTGATATCAATGTGTAAATTATGTAAATAAATAATCTATATGATCATCAGAATAAATACCATATCTTGAGAAAATAACTAAATAAATACATAACCTAATAAGTACCTGAATAAATACCATAACCTACATAAATATTAAAACCTAACTAAATAACTTAATAAATTTCATAACGAAAATTCATAACTGAACAAATACCATAACCTAAATAGATAACTAAAAAAATACCATGATCTAAAATAACTGATGGAGTACCATAACCTAAATAATTACTTCTTAGCATAAGCTACTGTAGACAAATATTGAAACCTAAATAAATACTATAATATTATAGTTTAAAAATAATACCATAACACCCTAACTGAAACTCATACCAAATATACATAACATAATAATATCACAATGACAAAATGTAAACTAAAACCATAATAACATGTGCTAAATGAACATCATATTATTACCATCACCTAAATAAATAGTTGAATACTAAAACCTAAATAAATACCATAACCTTTTTTAAGTACACTATTGTGTAAGTGATGAGTGAATACAAGAAAACACTGTTGCAAAGTTATATATATATATATATATATATATATATATATATATATATATATGTGTGTGTGTGTGTGTGTCTGTGTGTGTATGTGTGTGTGTGTGTGTGGGAGCTATTTGGTAAAGCTTTAAGTTTTCATCACAGAACGAGGCGTCATCTTTGTCGTTATGTCTTATAAATCCTTGTCTTGATTTTATTCCCGCAACAAAACAAACCTATATTTAATAAAACATATTAGACAGACATCTTACTACGAATATATGATATTAGTAATAATAATAATATATGTATATGCAGTTCCGACGTTTATATATATTTATATATATATGTGTGTGTGTACGTGTGTGTGTGTGTGAGCGCGCGCGCGCGCGCGCGCGGGAGCTATTTGGTAAAGCTTTAAGTTTTCAGCACAGAACGAGGCGTCATCTTTGTCGTTATGTCTTATAAATCCTTGTCTTGATTTTATTCCCGCAACAAAACAAACCTATATTTAATAAAACATATTAGACAGACATCTTACTACGAATATATGATATTAGTAATAATAATAATATATGTATATGCAGTTCCGACGTTTATATATATATATATATATATATATATATATATATATATATATATATATATAAACTGTTTTAACAATGACGTCATATTTAATACTATCCCCATCTAGAATGGCATAATTTAATCATAACCCTGACACCAGAGGTTTTCATCTGAAATTACCCATTCTTCTTTCCGACAGCATAACTCTGTCATATCTTCTTTCAGTCTTAAGCAAAAAGATTTATAAATACACGAAGCTTGGAATAAAAGTGTTTTTATAGAAAATATGACCTTCTATCAACATTGTACGAATATTGGCCATGTATAAATCCCAACTTGGTAGACCCATGTTTCCGTGACGTTTTCTCTCTGAAAGGAGCCCGGCACAATAAATGCACTACATCATCTCTTGAAATTGTTTTCGCCCTTATCCCGGTCCGTCTTCATTCCGTCACAAGTACGGCCCCGAATATAAAGGACGGATTACCTCTTGAGATTTACTTAAGTAATTTTGTGTAAATTGGATTTTTGCAAAATTCTGTGGCATACATTCTCCAACGTAACGATTTATTTGTACTATTTTAAACTATGCAATTGCTACGTTGCCAGTGGAAAATAACTTTCTATATACATAGTTTAGATAGATTTTACTGTTTAGTTGAGACCAGTGTTTTAGAAATAATCTTGTCTTAGAAAAAATATATTTATAATACCATGTAATTATGTTTATAATACCATAACCTAAATAGATAACTAAAAAAAATACCATGATCTAAAATAACTGATGGAGTAACATAACCTAAATATTTACCTCTTAGCATAAGCTACTGTAGACAAATATTGAAACCTAAATAAATACTATAATATTATAGTTTAAAAATAATACCATAATACCCTAACTGAAACTCATACCAAATATACATAACATAATAATATCACAATGACACAATGTAAACTAATACCATAATAACATGTGCTAAATGAACATCATATTATTATCATCACCTAAATAAATAGTTGAATACTAAAACCTAAATAATTACCATAACCTTGTTTAAGTACACTATTGTGTAAGTGATGAGTGAATACAAGAAAACACTCTTGCAAAGTTATGTATATATATATATATATATATATGTGTGTGTGTGTGTGTGTGTGTGTGTGTGTGTGTGTGTGTGTGTGTGTGTGGAGCTATTTGGTAAAGCTTTAAGTTTTCAGCACAGAACGAGGCGTCTTCTTTGTCGTTATGTCTTATAAATTCTGTGGCATACGTTCTCCAACGTAACGAGGTATTTGTACTATTTTAAACTATGCAATTGCTACGTTGCCAGTGGAAAATAACTTTCTATATACATAGTTTAGATAGATTTTACTGTTTAGTTGTGACCAGTGTGTTAGAAATAATCTTGTCTTGGAAAAAATATATTTTCTATGTGAATCGTTTTAATTATAATTCCTTCTATTAGTACATACTCTCCTTATATATTTATATTTTACTTGAATTTTCAGTCGTTAGTAAAATAATTTTTATTCATTCACTCAAATTAAAAAAAAACGTTTCACAAAATAATCAAGGTATGCAATATAGTTATTTTATTCCAATGCTTAAAATAAGTGATAACGCACGACATCATAAAAGAGCTGAATTTATGGTATAGGTTATTTGGTAGAACAGCTGCTTTAACGCATGGTTTAGGTTACTTTATTATATTAATTGTAATTATTGAACAAAAAGTAACTAATAGTTAATATTGCTTTGATGACTTGTGTAAGGGTTGAGTTCAAAATGTTTTTTCAAATTTTACTTGTAAATATACATGTCTGTATATTATTTGTTTTTTAATTTATAGCATAATAACAATAGATTAGTTACTTTGTAATTTAACTATCTCAGATACAAAGAAGGGGGTTTGGTTCCCTCCATGGTTTTGCAGAGTCTGTCTACCGTGACCCTGGATGCGGGTAAACGGTGCTATTGGCATATATGTACAAAGACCCAAACATACTGTAATCATTGATATTGTAGCCATCAATACACTTTAACCGCCTTTTTGTGTTCCCCTAGTTACACATTAAAAACACCAAAGGCTCACTACTGAGCCAGGAACAGGTTACGGATGTAAGGTAAACAAAGTCGTGTTAATAGCGAAGGAACCCTGCCCCTTGAAGGCAACTCATTATGCGCCTTGCCCTACAGCGCACTTGGTCAACACATTAGCGCTGCTTGCCCTGGTTTCTGCACGTGACTTGCATCCCAACGAGCAGGCTTTTATCCGGAGCGATCTTTTAGTGATATAGCATTATTTTTTCAAATCTTTTGCCATCCACCTACTCCACAAATACAACCCACCTACTTCTTTTTGAGGTTTAGGAGTTAGAAGACGATAATTAACCTAATCAGGAATAAATTTAGTAGTCCTCCCCTTGATTTCACTGATAATGTTCATAAATATTGCAATTGAGCAACTCGTGAATCGCAAATCAAACATTACTTACCAAATGATCAACTCGTGATACGCAAACAAAATTTCATTTGTTTTCATATAGCATGCATATATATATATATATATATATATATATATATATATATATATATATATATATATGTATATATATATATATATATATATATATATATATATTTACTGGTGTTTCTTGTGTAATTATTTCCAAAGTTATCTTTGTAAAAATTCGCTGTCCATATAACACCTCTACTAGTAAAAATCACTGGACACACACACATGCGTGCTCACAGACACACACACACATTCAAATACACACACCTACACTCACATTGTAAATCCGGTCGGATTCAACTGAATAAATTCAAGTTTTAAAACCAGAATTTTGGGACTGAGCCAACTTTACTACAGCTAACGATCCAATTTCTAATGATGTATATGAAATTATAAGATAAAGGTTGCTTGCAATAGTGAAGAATTACGAGAGATGGATAAAATGATACGTTATAGATCACATCAGCCTCATCAACTAGAAAAACAATGCGAATAAATTCTAACAAACATAAACTAATAACAAACATTTACTGTTTAGAGAGGAAAATGGAAAATTGCAAGGAAATTCACTTTCTATTTTCTCACCTAATATCGTGTTTCTCTCATGTGTGTATATATATATATATATATATATATATATATTTATAATAACTATAATTATAAAATAAAAAGTAAGTAAATCTCATTTTTCTTTGCTGACCTAAGCAGGAATTGATTTTGACTTGTTCTTAGCTTAATATAATTGGGCGTCATTAATATTTTGTTTGTGACGTCATCGAATTCTTTGGTAGTAATTATAACACATTATTAATTCACAATCTAATTAATAATTAGATACATTATAAAAGTTAGAACAAAAATGTATTTGAAAGTATGTATTTACACTTAGAAAGAAGTAGCTTTTTAAATATTCCGTATATTATCAGTATTATTCTTGTTATATTATACAGCCTGTTTAAAAATATAGGTAGTAAAATATCCGTAGTACTAAATATACGGTTTTTAATTATTTTTCACTTGTGAAACTCTTAATTTTTAACTACTTTTAAGACAATTTGATCGATTAAAACTGAACGTTATAAATAAGTAATTAATTTATAAGAAAACATTAAAGTTTTTTGATATAAATAATAAACAAACCATGTCTTTATATTTACTACTAAGCTACTTTCATTTGCAGAAAATTCAACAATTACAAAAATATTAATTAACCTCTTGAAGAAGTAACAAAAACTTATGCAACGGTCGACTAAGTAACGTTAATTTTATAATACACATCACCTCATATTTACACCTATTGTGGTGTTTACTGAAATATAACGGTCCCAAAAATGTATCATTTTGTCAACAATCATACTACTATTAACGTGGTGAAACTGTTGGGTAATATTTTAAATATAAATAAAATAAACCTAATAAACGACATTTGTTTTGATTTATATCCCGACGTACATTTCGATTGCAAAGCAATCATCTTCAGAGGAAGATTATGCAAGAATCATGTCGTAATTTCCTTTGAAGAAGATTGCTTTGAAATCGAAATGTAGATCAGGACTTAAAGAGATGTATTATTTATAAATAATTATTCGTTCATGTTTTATAGAAAGTTTAGACGTTATGACAGTTGTATGTGAATATAGGTTATTCAGTGGAAGAAGATATTTTAGAAATAAGGTAGGCTTTATTGTTTGAAATAATTATTCGTTCATGTTTTATAGAAAGACATTATTAAGAGAGCCGTTTGTAAAGATAGGCTCTTCAAAGAAGGAAGATATTTTAAAAATAATTGCAATCTTCCGATATATCACTAGCACTGTATCGCAGCATAAGATATTTCGTTACTCGACTAGTTTCTGAAGTGGTAACTTCTTTAGTTTTAGGCTAATAAGTTACTAAGGTAACAAAATCTCAAAGAAGCTTAATTGAAATGATTTTGTAATAGAAACATATCCATACGTTCACATACCTTCAGGTAATAACTATTCATCATATTTTTCCATCCGTGAAGGAATACGTATCAGCATATATAACAAGGTGATTTATATTTGTTTTACATTGTTATCAAATTAATTTAAGAGTTGTCATATTATCAAATGAAGTATCGACTTTTGTCGGCCAAACTCGTTTGAGGAATGAACCATTGATTTTAAATTATTTTTGCTAAAATTTATTTATAAATACATTTATTCAAGTGTTAAACATAAAAGTTTCTTCTCGAGATAAATAAAAACATCATAATAAATTATTATCAAACTTGCTTTGTAACCGTGGAATTTGCATAGGATTACGTCATCATCGATATTGATAATGTAGACCATATATAAACAAGCAGTTTTATCCAGCTTTAACTGCCATACTTGTAGAATTTTAAAGGAATTCTCCGTATAGATAAAATAATTTGATATTACATTCATACATTTTTATGTTGTGTAATATTTTTATTTGTAACACATATTTATAGAAATGTATAAAACAAATTTTTGTTATCAATAATCTATCGATAAGTATTCTTCAACTCCTTGCTAAATCGATGTATCGAAAAGTCACCACGAAGGGCATTTATAATGCAGATTCAACTTGGTTTATTTTTCTGCGAACTTCGAGCCCGATCGTTCATGCATAAGTAACAACGAGGAACGCTTAAACTCTCCCAGAGAGCCGAGTCAGTATCCGAAGAACGCCTTATTAGTGAGGTTACTTTATTATTTGTGCAAGTGAACTGTTTAAACTCTTTCCTTGCGTCGATGAGTTCAAAAAGATTGCTCTCTTAGTTTCCTGAAGGAACTTTGTATTTAAAAATCAATAATCTGAGACAAATGTTTTCGTTTTTAATTCATGGTTTGATACATTTTAGAACCGACTCCTAAAGCATTACATTGCAAATATTTTCATTTACTTGTAGCTAAAAAAAACTGATATTTTCAAATAAATGTAGTAAAACCCAATTTCCAAAATTACCGATACATATTTTATGCTCAGAAAATATTTTAATTATTACTACTTTGGTCATGAAAGAAAACTTTTATTTTACTTAATGTTTCATAAATAATTACAACAATTAAATAAAGTACATACTTAATGACATAAAATCAGCTGTTTTATGGTATCATATGTTATTATGTATACAAGCCAAACTGTACGAAATAACTATATTGCATATCTTGCTCCTTTTGGGAAAGGGTTTCTTCCATATGAAACTTAAATTATTTAATGAAATTTGGACCTACTTAATGAATAAATAAATTGAATGCCTAATTAACTACAAGTGTAAAATAATTGGAGCTTGAGTAGATGAATAATGAAAATTAAAGATAGAAATTATGAACAAGATATATATAATAAGAGCTTCTGTGACCTAACAGAAGGAATTAAATTAATTATATAAAACTTTCGTTTTATGCTTCCGTAGAAATAAGCAACGTTAAGCTACCTTTTTCAGTTAGATACGAAGTATAATGAAAATAGTTTTGTTGTATTTCAATTTAACTATAGTTAAATAACTCAGTTGTTTCAATATTAAAAATTCAACTACGGAATGTCCTGTTGGAGACTGAATGCTTCAAAGTGACAAGCGACAAGCTCCAAACTGAAAACTCTTTGTATTTGAAGTTAAATAAACTGCACGGAGATTGCTTCAATGGAATATTTTTTACTTTCTAAACATAAGAACGGTTATTAGATTGCTACATTCCTAAATATGTGACCTAAACATATATTCCAAACAGGGTGAAAGTGATCAAAAATATTGAAATAAAACATAATGGGTAAAAATTGATAAAGTTCGAACATTTTGAAAGTGCTAATGCACAAACACTAGTCAAAGTAAGACTTTGACACTTAAAACACTTAAAATTGTTTTTTTTTTAATTAAGATTATGGTTAAATGGTTTGTAAAGGCAATCTAACCTGTCCTACAGCCATAGACTTCACTGGGATACGTTCTACCTGGCAGACGTATTCTTTTTTTGCTCCGCTATAAAAGTTATTTAAAATGGGCAAACGTGATTATTTTGTTTTAAGTTTTTGTGTAGTTAATCGTAATAACGTGTTATCACGTCTAGAGGTATAATTTTTATAACTTTGTAGCTGTTAAGATAATTTTTATTGCAAAAACATCTGTAACTATTTTGAGGTTAACCATACAATGGTGTAATAATACTGTGCTAAAGTGATGTTATTCTAGATTAAAGGATATTGAATAGTAAGTACTGATATTTTATCATCTGTCTATTATTTAAAGATAAATTGATTTTATTTTAGAAACAGTAGTAAGTGTTTGAAGTTATAATATAACCAGAGAGTGCATTATTAGTTATTAATTAGGATTTACATGTGTTATAAGGTTACAAGGTTATAGGGGATTAAAGAGGTTATAGACAGACAGGATTGATGCTAATAAGCTTAGGCTGAGGGTCTTGAAAAAGTATCGTGCCGTCATGACAACAATGTAGTGTGTATTATGACAATGTGTAAACTGGATTTACATTTTAAATGTGACACAATTCAACCACAAAACCAGCCATATTGCACTTTATTCATTACTCATGAATAAGGGTTACTAGGATTAAATTTTTATAAAAATTTGCAAATATGTAAGACTTGAGTGGAAGTTTCTCCATTAAAGGATTAACCCCAAAGTTTCTATAAAACCCGCTTAAGTGCGCTACAACAGAGTAGACGGGGCTTTCCTTGGTCACTTTGCTTTAATCAGTTGTTTCCAAACGATACACACAGAATTTAGTTGTTTATTTAAACAAAAATGTTTTCTTTTAAGCTTCGTAGTTTACAAATTTTTTATGGAACTTAGAGCGTAACATCAATAGTTATTGCCGTCAACGAGTGATGAAACAAATCGTAGAAACTGTAATGGAGTTGAACTTTGTGAAGAAATAATAAAGTATTTTATTAACGATCGAAAATTGAAAACAATCTATATATATATATATATATATATATATATATATATATATATATATATATATATATATATATATATATATATAGTGGATGAATAGAAAAGTATTTTATTAATTAACAAAGTTTGAATAATATATATATATATATATATATATATATATATATATATATATATTAAAGATAATTTTTTTTTCCTGAAGATGCTGATACTATTTTATCGGCGGAAAGCTTTGAATAAATATATTCATTAAAAGTATTCTTGTTTTTGAAATATTTTTAATTTATTAAATATATATATATACATATATATATATATATATATATATTTATATATATATATATATATATATATATATATATATATATATATATATATATATATATATATATTTTAAACCAACATAGGTTATTCAAATTCAAGAATATTTATTAATTTATATCCAAAGCTTTTCGTTGGTAAACAGTACCAACATCATCAGGAATGAAAATTACAATAATTTATTGTAATTTTCATTCCTGATTATGTTGGTACTGTTTGCCAACGAAAAGCTTTGAATATAAATTAATAAATATTCTTGTATTTGAATAACCTATGTTGTTTTAAATTATTAAACAAGTAAATGTACTATATATATATATATATATATATATATATATATATATATATATATATATATATATATATTTATAAAGATATATAAGGAGTAGTGTGAACTAATAGAAGGAATTGAAAAATTTGTTTGCGGCACATAAGGAAAAGTCTACAGAAGTGAAAAAGGTTAAAGGCACAGAAATTTGGAACTCAGAAAAACACCTATTTTTGTATACTGAAAAATTACCTATACATTTTTCATAAATAGAAGAAACAATAATACAGATTTTTTACATTTAACAGCAAAAGGTGAACTACAAATAACAAGTTAGAGCTAATAGCTTTGCAAAAGATTGAACGACTAACATAAACATATATAATTTACACATAATATTATAAACAAATATATAATAAACAAGTATTTATTGTAGGTAATAATAAAAAAGTACACAACAAAAACATTTATTTCTACTAAATACGATGTTTTAAAACAAATTAAATAGAAATCAGTTTTATAAGAAATGTTTTCATTTAACAAATTGTATTAAACATACATGAATTATTATTATTGTCATTGTATTGAATCATTTGCATTGAGATTTATCAAAATTTAAATAAATTATTATATTCAACATTTGATCAAAACTATTTAACAATAACCTTTGTCCTTTAACAATGTTCAATAAATAATGTAACATAACCTGCTTGTAAAAGGTTGTTTTACAACATAACGTTTAACATAAAATCAGATGGTATATGAAATCATGTGTTTTATTTGATTTATTTTGAGGTGACTCTAAGCGTAACCTGATGGAATATATACTTTTGCTATTAATCTGATGGAAATTATATGACGCGAAATTGTAGGGTTATGTCCTTCCAAGGGATTTTGTAGGCGTCGCTATAAATATTTTTATTTTATAAAATAAGTAATTTCAAAAATAGTGTAATTAAATTTCAAGAAATAAATAGAACGTTATGAAATTGATAACGTGATTACGATAATTATTAGAAAACGAATATTTTGCTACACCAAAGAAAAGTTGAACAGCTGGCACTTTGTGCCCCTTGTTCTGTAACTTTTTCTTTTTGCCGCTCCTTCTCTATTTTTTGGTTTTGGAATTGTGTGATAATAATATTGGGAAATTGTTTTGCTCTTTGGACGCTTGTAACAGAGTAAATGTTGACCTTCTAAGCACACTGCAACGGACAAGCGAAGCAAGCAATAATGCTAATAGCAGTGCTCTGATTGGTTCATTATAGCCGTAGACAATCCTCTCTTGCCAATTGTTCTCTAATGGAAATGCTGATTGGATTTTGACGTCATAAAATGTTTGCGCTGACTGTTGCTAAAGTAGACCGTTGCTACTCGTGACTTTGTTTTATGTGCTACAGATTTCTTAATCCAATGTTTTGAAACCTTTGTTAAATAGCTTGTAATAGAAAGGAATTTGTTTCCTTTGTTTGTCGACAAATTTTGACTCATTGTAAAATACCTTTTTATGCGTCAATGTATGCATTCAAACTCCTTTGGAAGGATATATAAAGGTGAATTTTTAAAATGTTTATTCAATTAACAAAATTCAAGTTTTCAATAAATGTATGGTTTACTTATCCTAAATATTTCTCAATTTTCATGTTAAACAATTACCTTTGAGAAAAGAAATATAGGTACATGATGTAACTAAGATCCTATCTTTTATTTACATTCAAGAACACTTGTAATGGCCATTGTAAGAATTTACCGACGAAAGCTTTATTTCTCTCTCAGTCCATTTATCTGTCTCTCTTTATCACTACCTATCTTTCCGTTTGTCTCACTTTTCTCACCGCTTGTTTATCTGTCGGTCTGTTTTCTATCTTTCTTTTGTCTCCTCTCAACGCACATCTGTTTGTCTCCTGGACAGTTTCACTTTGTCTGTCTATCTCTTTCTCAACACTTCTTTCTCTCTCTCTCCTTACGTCTATATGTCAAAAAACTATGGAAAGGTATTTGTTTCAGTTGTTTGTCGACAAATATTGACTCATTTATTACATTGTAAAATACATTTTTTGCGTCAATATATGCATTCCAATTCCTTTAGAAGGATGTATAAACGTGAATTTTTAAAATGTTTATTTAATCAACAAAATTCAAGTTTTAAATAAAATTATGGTTTATTTATTCATAAAGTTTCTTAATTTTTATAGAAAACAATTACTTTTGAAAAAAGAAATATACAATGCTAAGAAATCATAGGATCCTATAATATGTATCTTATTTACAATCAACAACTCTTGTAATGCCAATTGTAAGAATTTCCCGGAAAAGAAAGTTTCATTTTTCTCTCAGTTTATTTGTGTTTCTCTTTATCACTGTTAATTTTTCCGTCTGTCTGTTTATCTAACAGTTTGTCTCACTTTACTCATTATTTGTTTATATGTCGGTTTGTTTCTAATCTCTCTGTTGTCTCGTCTCAACGCACATCTGTTTGTCAACCTGACAGTTTCACCTTTTCTATCTGTTTGATTGTCGATATCTCTCCCCATTCTTTCTTTCTCGTTCTCTCTCTCTCTTCACGTCTATGTCTTTCTATTTGTTTGTCCTACTTACTCACTATTTCTAAATTTAATTGTCAGTTTGTCAGTCATCCTCTCTCTCCAAGTTTATCTAACTGTCACTTTCTCAATATTTGTCAGTCTATTTATTTTTTGTCCCGTCTGTTGTTATTTCTCAATGTAAGTCTATTTGTCCACCTGACAGTTTCAATTTATCACTATTTGTCTGTTATCTTTCCCTGTGCAGCTGACTAACTATCTCTCTTTCCTTCTCTCTCTGTGTCTTATTCTTTCTCCCTTCCTTTCTATATGTCTCTCAACATGTATGTCTTACCTAGTTACTATTTGTATATTTGTCTGCCAGTTTTTATGTCTGTTTGTCTGTCTTTCTCTCTCTTCTCATGTCTTTTCATTTATCTATCTGACTGTCTCACTTTCTCGCTATTTCTCATTCCATTTGTTTGTTTCTCGATATGCCTGCCTCTCTCTCTCTTTCTCTCGCCTTCCATATCTATCTGAATGCCTCACCTGTGTACTATTTGTCTTCATATTGATCTGTTTTTCTGTCTGTCTGTATCTCTTTTAATGCCTTTTCAATTGTCTGTTGTTGTCAATTTGACTGTCTTATCTTTTCGAGATTTGTCTATCTATTTATCTGTTTGTCGATCTGTCAGTCCCCTCTCTCTCTCTCTCTCTCTCTCTCTCTCTCTCTCTCTCTCTCTCTCTCTATCTCTCTCCGTTCATGTCTTTTTTTGTGTCTGTCTCACTTTCTCAACATTTACCTATCTTATCTGACTCTCTCCTCCCTGTCTGTCTGTCTACATCTGCCTATGTCCCCTTCTTTATAAACTTCTTTTAGACGTTCTTCATGAAGATACTGCACATTAAGCCACAATTTTTCATTATATCGCTTATCAGGAGCGTCCAGCCTCTGCACTCTTTCTACAATAACATCCCCTTCTTTTGCTACACAGGTGAGAGTATCAGAGTCTGAACACGCGAGAAATTCTCCCTCTCCCTTTCATCGACGCGTTTAAATTATAACTTCCATTTTGTGTTCGTTTTGTGTTTTGGTAAAAAAAAAAATACAACTCCTTAAATTTAAACCTAACTTGTTTGCGTTGTATTTTCGCTCACATAATAGTATAATACAAAAACTTCTGTGTAGAACAAATGATATTCTATTGAATAAAAATTTACCTTGAGATTTAGCTTCTGTAATATCGACGTAGATTCAACTAAGAACAAGTCGTTTTATTTACAACAATTCGGGACTTGAACGAGTCTTTAAAGCGAGTCTGTTATGTCGGTAATGCTAACAGTTCATGTTGATTGTCCATTAGAAAGCGTTTACACGGAATGTTCTCATCTAGGGACTGCTAATGGATAGTTCAGGTTTCATCAGCTGAAAACTCACAGAAACGTTAATCACATGGCGTAGAATCTACCACAGATGTTACGGCGTTTAATGTGCTAAACATCCTTTATCTCTGTGTGATTGTTTTCGACCTTTATCGCTAACATTATGTTTTTTACTATTCACAATATAAAAAAAAAGACTTATGTTTAAGGAATTAAAACATAATATTCATTATAACGGTTATTTTTATAATTTAAAAAAGGACGAGTTTCGCGAAATTGAGTTATTTAGCTTCAACGTACTAGACATATATTTACTACTAGGCTACTAGAAACGTTTAGCTATTGTTGTTTTTATGTAGTTATATGTTCATTACATTATTAGACTGTATTTAACTTTAATTAACCGGATGCTAGTAGGCCCTAGCCCACTCTAATCACCCCGGTTCAGAGTAGGTTGACTTCAGGTAAGTGAAACTACTCAAGTGATATCCTAACCTTACACTACTCAGAATGTGAGAGAACTATTGTGTCCTTACTTTAGTCTTACCTAATAACATCTAACCTTCTTTATCCTTTTTCTTAGGGAAGCTGTAGCGAGTAGACATCTCTTTATGACCCCGATGAGAGTAGGCCTGCCTCAGGGGCGTGATGTCCCTCGCGTGATGGCAAGAATCGTTTATGACCCTACCTTAGTCCTACATTTTTTCAAAGGATTTCATTTAGACTTAGATATTTTAAATTATACTCTGTCAGATATTAATAAATATAATACTGCTTCCTTGCGGTAAATGTCAAATTAAAATTAAAATTAATAACACGGTTTGAAAGCGGAAAAGTTTGTGCTCTTTAATATAACAACATAACTGGCGGTTATTAATAATCTAGCTGTTTCATTGGTTGCCATAAATTTAAATTTGTCGTATAATAGTTCAGTTTTATTGCTTTGTTAGTAAATGGCGTTCGAAACAATAAAATACAGTTGCAAACACTGTGAAATTAAACCCACAATGACAAACAACTGTTACGTGTGGCGTAAAGTTTATCTGTCATTAGATTTTAATTAGAAATGAAAAACTCAGCGATATCAATGCGATGTTGTTATTCAGAGTTGATTTTAGTTTCACCTTACTTCAACAGGAAATAATAAGAACAGTAAACGCAAATGATTGGGTTTCACAGCTTGAGGGCGGTGGCCCAGACCTAAGTGGCTAACGGAAAGCAATTTTCCCTGCTCTATAACATTGCTTGTCTGATATTACAGGAAGACAAGAGAAGTCGAGTTAGAAGCAATCTTAAAGAATGAAATCCTCCAAAGCAATACAATATTCCATCGGGTTTCTATCCAAGCATTCAACCGTAATCTTTACTTTAAAGTAAAACGAGAGACTCAATACTATCTTGTTGATTGTAGTCTTTTTATTTGTCTCGTGATTGGATTGCTCTTCTGTATCATTCTCTTATTCATCACTAGTTGTTGAATTTATGTTATAAGTCCATCGAGGTCGGTCTATTTTATCTGTGTACAATTTGTGTGGTCCCATTTTATCTATTTGTTCTTTTTGTCCTTTATTTATTCAATTCATTCGTGGATGATAGGTAAGTTTTTATTTGTATATTTTCAAAATTTGCGTCAATAATAAACCTTATGGTTGTCGAAGTGTTAACTACTTTGCGTGGCTTAATTTGATCTATTTTCTCGTGCTGTGTTTTCGTTCTTGAATCATTTTACTCATTAATGTTATATTTCTTTCGTACATTTTTGTTTGTATATTTTCAAAATTTACGTTATTAATAAACCTTATGTTTGTGCAAGTTTTAGCTGTTTCTTGTAGCTCAGTTTTAGCTATTCGCTAGTTCTGTCCTTTCTTTCTCCTTCAATCCTTTCTTTGGTGTTATATTTCTTTCGTACCTTTTTGTTTGTTTGTATATATTGTAAATTTACATCATTGTTGAATCTAATGTTTTTATAAGTTTTAGCTATTTTTTTTGACCTTTTTTTGTATATTTGCTTGTTCTGTCCTCTATTTCTCGTTCAATCCATTCTTTGGTGTAATATTCCTTTGTGCCTTTTTCTTTGTTTGTATATCTTGTAAATTTACATCATTGTCGAATCTAATGTTTTAATAAGTTTTAGCTAACTTCTCTACTTCATTAATGTATTTACTTGTTCTATCCTTTATTTCTCGCCATTCGCTCATCAAGTTATTGATTGGTATTATATTTCTCTCATAGGTTTTTGTTTCATAAATTTTCTATTGTTATAATTCAACTAACCTTATATTTGGATAGGTGTATGATAGTTTGTTTATTGTATCTATGTACAATCTGTGTTGTCTAATTTTATCTATTTACTCGTTCTGTCCTTTATTAATTGCACCAATTCATTCATTGATTTTATATTTCTTTCGTAATTTTTATTTGTATATATTTAAAATGTAATTAATGAAGCTTACAAATGTTAGTTATTTAGGATGGCCCCATTTTATCTAGGCCTATTTGCTTGTTTTGACCTTTTTTCGCCTCAATTAATTAATTACTGTTATATTTCTTTCGTACGTTTTGTTTGTATATTTTCAAAATTTACCTGTTTCAAGTTTATATTTTTACAAATGTTAGATATTTTATCTAATTGCTCGTTCTGTTCTTTCTTGCTAGCATCAATTCATTCATTGATAGAATATTTCTTTTGTAAGTTTTTGTTTATTTGTAAATTTTCTAATGATTCACTTATGTTGTTTTTCTTTCGTTAGTATTTGTTGTTTGTATAGCTTTGATATTGATATTTAACAAGTTTAAACTTCACGTTGCCGCAAGTATAGTGCACATATTGCCGGGATGTTCAGAATCCAAGTTAACGAAATGCAGAAATTATTGCAACAAATTTAGCACACCTTGTGTTCAATTATAAAACTAATTTCTCCAATTAGAAACTGTTATTAAAAAAGCAGAAATTAATAAGGAAAGTAATTATTTAGCAATTAGAGCGGAAACCACCATTGGTGATATTCGAAGAAAACTTGGCTCCACAAAACTTACTAATGAGTTCCATTTACATCTGACCGGATAACTTTTAATGGATCAATTTATTGACAATTCATTGGCGAAAGAGCTAATTCGGTCCTTCTTTATGGAAGAGAGAATATATTTGTTATAATTAAAATATCGGTTTTTAATTAACCCACCTCATATTATTCACGAATGGTCGGCTTTATGCATTAGTTTGGTAAATAAATTGAATCAAATATAAACGGAATTTAATTATTTTCTTTTCATTATTGAATATATTGACTTTTTGACGTTGTGTAAGGCAGACATTTTGCAATTATAAAAATAATGTATTACTTGACCCGTTCCTTTATGGGGTGATAGTTAGTTTTTATAAAATAACATTAGACATAAGACATTAGGGGACGGTAGACCAACCATGATGTCGTCCGCAGCTACAATCGTGACTCCCTTTCGTTGCCTGGTACCTTCTCGTTACTAACATTTCGACAGAGTTATCTTGTGTTTTTTAAAATGTTCGACAAATATAGGTTTGTGGCAAACTGCTGTTCATAAACGGAACACTGCGGCGTGCTGCCCTCGTGTGGCAACTATGCAAACTAGTAACTGTTTTGTGCTTTATCGGCGGATTCACGTGATTCGCGTGAAAAAACCATTACAATAGGAACAAAGTGTTAGGTTGGATTTAGTTTTTTAAAAACAGAAAATTTACTAACGCGAGGTGAGTATTTAAAGCGTGAAGTAAAAAAAGTTTATGTCAGCACTTTAATAATTTACAAAAAAGTGTAGAACACTTTACTTATAAAAAGGTTAAGTTGTGTTAGAAAACTTGACTCCTTTAATAACCAAATACCAAATGCTCCAATATAAACAATACTGAAATAGTTGTAAGATTCAATTTTATTTCAAGTAAAAAGAAGCTAAATTGGTTAGACTCGGGTATAAACATGTCTTTCGGTTAAAGTGAGACAACACTTTAAGGTTTGTGAAAGATTTTTATTTTTTTTTTGGTAAAAAGAAATGTTTCATGCTCATTATACACATGGTAATTTTTGCCTGTAGTTGGACGATTGTGGTTGGCCGGTTATCACGGAAAATCTTAATTATTCCTTAGACGTAGGCGTCAGGTAGAGTAAGATCAGGGAAGTGAGCTGAGTAAGGAAAGTTTGTTCTTAAGGGAGATGAGGCGGTTGCAAAAAGTTTCTTGAAGAAAAGCAATGTTATCTAAGACAGTATGACTGGTTGCGCAACAATCTAGAGTCAGCACAGCTAAAGACAACTACAGCTGATTCTGTTTCAGTACTATTTATTTTGAGCCATATTTCGTAGCTATATTTTATATAATACAACATAAATCATTGTTTTATAAACAAGCCGTACGTGTGTTGTGCGCAAGAAAATTGTGCGTGTGTTGTGAGCGAGATTATTCTACACTTTTCGGAACCTAAAATCTGCCGTTTTATTATTTTTTTCGTTCTGCCGATGACTTTTCACATTGCTAAGATCATATGGCAAATTGATAACGTTAAATACTACATTTTCACAAAAGAATTGGTTAAACAATAACATAATATTACATATATATTAAATAACTAAACTTATATTTTGTTAGCCTATCTGTTTTTTTAAACAAAGTATAGGTTCAACAAAATAAACAATTTTTGTAACAATAGATATATAAAAATTATAGGTGCAAAATTTATCACAGTTGCCATTTCGAAACATTTGTGTGGAAATATTTTCAGTTATCTGTTGTAAATGTAAAATTTCTAGTAATTGAAATATCGTTAGTCAGTTTATCGTTTCTAAGCAAAATCTGTATCTTAAACAATTTAGAAAGTTGGCAAACACGTTCGCACATTCTTCACGTAACTACTTGTAACAGAGATTCAGTAAAGTTGGCCGACTGATCTGTGTCCGCAGCGTTATTGACATCTCCCGAACAAATCTGTTCGCTTTGTTTAGCTTTCTGAATGGAACCACTGCGGAGCAATCAGCGAAGTAATTACAGAGGCAATCTGCCTCCCAGGGGATAATGCTACAATAGCTGTCCTCAAGGCAGAGGCTTTCTCAAATACCAGAAGTATTTATTTTAATTTTATTTTGAAAGGAAAAACTAGTAATGACGACCTGTATATTTGTGTAGCTTTACTAGGATTAGTCTCGATACAAGATACTATATGTGGTCCACACTGAAAATGATACGTGTTCATTAACTGCATGATAACTATTTATATTAATAAACTATAAATATATTATTATTCAATTAGACATAATTCTTAGTATATATTAAATCTGATTAGAGAAACTCTTTGCGTACTCGTAAAACATCCTTAAAATGTATCTACCCCAAATACACATAACGTCTACGCATATACAGGAATATTAATGCATATTATTTCATGGAATATGTAAACCGTTTGACACATACACACACACACACACACACACACACACACACACACACACACACACACACACACACAAAGCGCACAAATAAAATGTGTGTGTGTGTGTGTGTGTGTGTGTGTGTGTGTGAGAGAGAGAGAGAGAGTGTGTGTGTATGTGTGTGTGTGAGTGTGTGTGAGTGACTGTGTTTGTGTGTGAGTGTTGTGTGTGTTTGTTTGTGTATGTATGTTTGTGTGTGTGTGTGTGTGTGTGTGTGTGTGTGTGTGTGTGTGTGTGTGTGTGTGTGTGTGTGTGTGCGGGTATGTTTGAGTATATAAATAGAGTATATATGTTTACATCACTGAACACGTTTATCACCGTAGTGAACCTTATGGCAAGGGAGTTTAAAGAAAGAGAGACGCGTTTTAAGGAAGGTTTTGAAATTTATCAATATACCTTACACTGTAATAAAAGGAATATAGGAGTAGAAAAATTATTAACTGAAAAAAATTACCTGTTTACAGTTAATATGACACGGATATTTGAAATATTAGACATACGTAAAAAGACCTCGGAAACAATTGCTAAAATCGACCAAAGGTCATGAGGAGCTTGTATTAGATGTGTCGTAACCGAAAAAAGTCACTATTAAGGAGGAGGCCCGTAATACAAGGGCATTCGCCGAATTACTTTTTCAATTCAAGCCTTTGTATAGAAATAAGAGGAGGAGGAAGGAAATGAGATGAAAGGGCTAGTATAAGATACAGTAATTATTTTATAGTTTTATAGTAACATATTTATAAACTTGGGCAGAAAGTTTCATAATTTCCTGTAAAATTAGAGCGAATTGTAGTGAACAAACATTACAAAACTATTAATATAAACAAACATTTAAAAAAATTCTATTCCAACTTAGGCCAAAAAAGAAAATATTTATTTTAGTTACTTTTTATTAAATTATTACAGTTATTATAAATTAAGTAACATTAGCTATGCGTTAAAACAGCTGTTCTACCACATAAACTATATCACCTAAATCATATATATATATATATATATATATATATATATATATAATCATAACCTAAATCAGTTTGTTCATGAAATCATATGTAATCACTTATTGTAAGCCAAAACGAACGAAATAACTACATTGCATACATTGCCCCTTTCGTGAAATGGTTTTCTCCCATACAAAAGTAAAATTAATTCATGAAATTTAATTAATGAATTGGAAAAAAATGTAATAACATCAATGGTCATCCACTACAAGTTTAAAAAATGTATTTGAATTTGAGTGAATGAATAAAAGTATTTTATTACGATTGAAAAATTGAACCCTATATATAAAGGGAGAGTGTGACCTGATAGAAGAAATATTAATTATATTTATATCTTAAATATATATTTAAATATACAAGAGTCACAAATTTAAAATCTGAATATTTGTTTCGTTTGGCTTTTTAATTATCAAAAAACGCAGCCCATGCGCTCTCGGATTGCTGGTCATTTGTTGAAATCTTTCAACAACCAACTGGGGAACGTTCAATAATTGATCGCATTTGTAATTAAAATTGAATGAATAATTATTTTAATAATTGGATTTAAAGAAGGAAAGTCATTAGAAGTAATAGAACAGATTTTGCTGAGTTGTCAACCAAAGTTATCCTGCCCAAACGCAGATGTAATCAAATTGTTACGGAATTGTTTTCATTAAGTAATATACTGTAAAAACAATAGTAAAATGAAAACAAGTGATATAAAAAATATTCAATAAGTCAAACTCCTTCTCAAATCAAACAAAGATAAATTTTAGGTTCTTTTAGTTTTATAATCAAATTGAATATAACTATGTATATACATATTTCAGAATAACAATGTTTAATGGAAAAATAGAAAGCCAATTTCCCTGCAAGCGAACTATTCATTTTATTTCTGTGTTGGACCTTTGCTTCTGTGTGTTACTATTTATAAGCTTTCTTGTTTTGTCGTTTGCATTGTGTTGTAATTTCTTTTCGGTTTACTTGTGCATTGTCTGTTTCTGAAGGAAGGTTTCATACCGTTAATCCAGTTTGTTTGTTTATTTTATTCTATTCGATCATCTTTAATCCTAGAGCATTATTTATGTCATTGTGTGGTAACCATGGTAACAATATAAGGTTGTACAATTGAGGTTTCGACAACAACCAGATTGGGGCAAAAGATAAATTAATATTCATCTTTGAGAAGTCAATTTATAGCTATGGAAAGTTTGACTTAGTACCAAATTGCTAGTATTCGAACACGAAGATACCCAGTTCGAAACCGGCTATACCCCCAAAAGTTTTTTATTTAATAGTTGAATAAATATTTGAAGAGACCGTAATAACTTCAATTGTCATCCTGTATATGTTAAACAAAATGTATTTGAACTTGATTGGAGGAATAAAAACGTATTTTATTAACGATTGACAATTTGTACAAGATATATATCAGAAGATTGTGAGCTAATAGAAGGAATTAAAGAAACATACTATTTTAAAGCTCTTGTAAATGAATAACTGTTTTGAAAATATTTATACACATTAAGTTTTATGTAGGACGACTATACTTCAATTCCTTCCGTATATCTTGATCAATTTTTTAATAGTAATAAACTTCGTTTTATAGATGTACTCAAGTTTAAATACACGTTTTTTAAAGTTGTTGTGGATGACACCAGTGTTAATATAGTTTTTCCTAATATGATTTTTATTAATTAAATTTATTAAATAAATTTTAGTTTTATATGAACAAACCTTTTCACTAAAAAGGTCAAGAAATTCAATATAGTTATTTTCTACCATTTGGCTTAAAATATGTGATAACATATAACTTCATAAAACAGCTGATTTTTGTTATAGGTTATGTGGTAGAACATCTGTTTCATTACATGGGTAATGTTAATTTATATATATTAATTGTGATTATATAATAAAAAGTGACTAAAATAAAATATTTCTTAGTTTATCTAACCAGGACTTGAGTATAAAAAGTTTGGTTAATAATTTAGTAGGCCAAATGTAATGACGCAACTGTTTAAGCAGAATTGAACCCAGAAAACACGGCGTAGGTAGGCAATATGACTACAGTGTTGTAAATTGTGATCGGTTAAAAAATGTCACTGGAAGAAAAAAGTAGTACTAAATTCTCTTTATACATGTTTAGAAATCCATTCAGTATTTATGTTTAAATATATTAATTATGACAATAAATTTGTAATCAGGTCTAATTGATATTTTTTTATTATGTATTTAACCTAAAGTGCATACATATATGAATGGTAATTATATTTATATTTGAGTATTTTAAACGTATTTCCTGCAATTATTTACTAAATCTACATCAGAATTTAAACAATAAACATAGTATTTAACGTCGAAGAGCATGTATATATACACTGCAGTCTCATAACATACTTTAGGCTGTGTTTGGAATTTAACTTGTATAGGTAGGGAAAGTAAGCTTAAGAAGTGAAGTTAGAAATGTTACTTAGTTATAGGAGGCTACACAAAAATTTTTAAAGGGCTTTTCTGTTAATTTTATAAAGAGATAAGGGGGTTTTCAGAAACACATAGACTGAAATAGTGGAGGCATCTAATTTAGGGTTATTGTCCATTGCATTAGGTTAGACATGTTGCTGCATTTCAGAAAATATTTTTCCTCTCGTATTCAAAACAAGAAGAAAGTTCGGGACTTGTAATTTATGGCGTTGCGCGGATGCTTCGTGAAATATTCACAAAATACTGTAGGGGCGAAGCGGAGGGGGTGTGTAAAGGATTGCTTTCAGATCCGAAATTTATCCTGCCGAGAAGAAACTAACGTTTAATACAGTTTTTATTTTAGAACAAGGAAACAGTTTTATTTTTACTTATGGAGTAAATACAAAAAGAAATAGTTGATATGAAATTGTATATTTCGAAGTTATTTTATTGTTTACAGAATGTCTCTAGCTTCAGTGATATGTTCGTCGACGATCATTAGAATCATGAAACACACACACACACACACACACACACACACACACACACACACACACACACACACACACAAACACACACACACACACACACACACACACACACACACATACACACACACAAACACACACACACACACACACACACACACACACACACAAACACACACACACACACACACACACATACACACACAAACACACATACACACACAAACACACACTCACACACACACACACACACACACACACACACACACACACACACACACACACACACACATATACACAATAATAATATTTTTTAGGAACGATTTTGTAATGATCCTTCGAATATTTAAATAGTGACCAAGTAAACCTACTAGTTTTACATTGTCACCTGAAAATTGTAACATATCAACAAAAAATGTATTAAGTACTTTAGAAATTCCGGGTAACAGAGATGCCTAGTTTTGAAATCTCTTCCGGACTTGCTTTACTTGCTTAGAGACAACCTAAATACATATTTATAAAGAGAAAGGTGTCGCCGGAGGGCATTAATAATGCATGACAATGTGGTGTCAATCTCAAGAGTACCTGACCGGTTTGGGTTTCTGCGGGTAAACGCTGTCAAAGAAATCTCTTATTTTTTTTCTCGTAGAAAAATTAAAATAATGCAGAATTTATTTCTAGCTCTGGTTGCAATTATTTCTAAGTTTTTTCGCGAAGATCTATTATAATGTACCGTTGAGCACACATCGTAATATACGTGCATTTGTTTAAATTATATTGTATTTTAAATAAAACTGCGTTTAACTGAACGATATCATAATTAAAAATAGGTAGTTTATAATAAATTGAATAGAAAAGAAAATCATGTGCTTAACAACTTACATAAATAAAGGCTTACATCAATATTAGTCTCCCTTTCTTGCTTTGTGTTTTTGCCTCGGTCTATATCTTTAACGGTTCTCTCTCTCTCTCTGTTTTCTGTATGTCTACTATGTATGCTTTCTTTCTGTATACATAATTACTTATTTTCTGTTATCCCTTTCAATCATGCTCTCATTTCTGTCCTTTTCTGTTTTCGTCTGTACTACTTCTTTTTTTCTCTCATCCCTCCTTTTCCTTCTATAGTTAGTCTCTATCTGTAGTTTGTCTGTCTATCTGTCTTCCTCTCTCCCTCTTTTGTTTGTATCATTTTGTCAGTTGTCTTTTTTTTGTTCTCTCTCTTTCGTTTACACACACACACACACAGATACTTTCTTTTCTTTCTTTATTTGTCAGTCCCGGCGTTATGTCTAGGACTATTCATTTAAGTTTATGTGTTTAAAGCAGAAACTGTTTATTTAGTAATTCACTTTTTCACGAGGGTAAAATAATACTTCAAATACTCTTGTAAACTGATTACCAAACGTCCTTTAGTCATATTAACACACACGTACATACTCAAATACACAAAAAATAATATGTTACGTGTGAAAACCTTGAAACGCAAGTAACCCACACAGAAAATTGTAAAATAATAAACATTTTAAACCAAATAAATATTTCGAAAACTGTTAAGAAACTAGATAAGAAACAAGGAATTTTAACGCTGTTTTTATCTAACGAAAGTCAATAAAACACGTCTTTGGTTTTTGGGGAAATTTCAATATAGCTAAAAATATTCAATCATGAAAACACAAAAATTATATTGTAAGCTTTTAGAATTTTTAAAAGCAATACCTAATCCGGTCTTTCTAGGAGGACGTACTTTCCACATATAGATGCATAGGTATCTGTAAGTTTAGTTTTTGAATTACTTTTATCAATTAAAAGTTTAAAAAAAACATTTAAACTGGGTTATATATATATAACGTATATATATATATATATATATATATATACACGTATATATATATATATATATATATATATATATATATATATATATATATATATATGAATATACGTATTTATGTATGTATGGGCCTTATGCATTACTAAACCACTGAACCGATAGCAATGAAACTTAAGGAAGTTTTTGAGTACACTCCCCGGAAGGTTTCTGGCGACACAACAATTTTTCTCAACATGTAAATTTTAGGTGGCAAATTAGCATAAAATATGATTTTCTATGCTACCTTATCCTAAGATATTTAATTGAAGTTATTCCAAATTGTGATGGCAAGGCAATTCTCAACAAACTAAAATTATTTCTCAACACTTATGTTAATAAAAGTCTAAATTAAGTTTAGCTAATGTTAACACGTCATTCATTGACGTTTAGGAAATACGAAGTTCGCAGTGTCAGTTAGTGCTTCATAAATTAAAAAAAATTGCAATGAAACCACGTCATTATCCCAACTTCACAATATGCAAAGAATAATACTTTTGTGATATAAAGTTTGTAGCGGAATAGCCTCGCGTTCCCATGACAACAACGTAGTGTGTGTTTTATTACAATGTGTAATCTGCGTTTACATTTCAAGTGTGACACAATTCAACTACAAAACTACCCATGATACACTTTATTCATTACTCATGAATAAGGGGGACTAGGAATTAATCTTCATAAAAATGTGCAGATATGTAAAACTTGAGTGGAAGTTTCCCCATTAAAGGATTAACCCCAAAGTTTCTATATAATCCGCTTGAGTGCGATACAAAAGACTGGGTGGGGCTTTCCTTGGCCACTTTACTTTGATCAGTTGTTTCCAAGCGATACACACAGAATTTAGTTGTTAATTTGAACAAAATTTTTTATTTAGGCTTGAGAGTTTACAACATTTTTATGGAACTTAAAGCGTAACATCAACAGTTATTGCCGTTATCAAGCGTTGAAACAAATTGTAGAAACTGTAAGGGAGACAGTATAAAATCATTAGTTTTTCTTTCAATATTATTTAAAGGTAGTGTAAAAAGATACATACAAGCAGATATTATTGCTAACGCACGCAAGCTCACAATCATACACACACTGAATCATAATCACAATCCACTGCCACTTTATTACAGTTTGTTTTGAATTCAATTCATTGAATGTTTCTGGTTTTTAAACTAATGATGACCTTCCTCCAAAACGATTGATTAAAGTTTAATTTGTAAATATGGAATATATGTTAGGGCATATTACCTATGTTCATGAGATTTTTTCTTTCCTCTTTCTGTAGGTGTATAAATACTTCGCTTAGGCTATAGTGAGCCTATACACACCTCTTAGGCAAATCCTTCGTTAGGAATTAAATATTTTTCACCTCCTCATGAATATAAATGGAAAAATTGCAAATAATATAAACAACAATACTATAAAGTCAATTCCTACTTAGGTCAATCAAGGAAAGTTTTATTTCAGTTACTTTTACTAAATATTTAAAACTAATATAAATAAAGTAACATAACCTATGCATTAAAACAGCTGTTCTACCACATAACATGTAACATAAAATCAGCTGTTTTATGAAGTCATATTATATCACGTATTTTAAGCCAAATGGGACGAAATAGTTATATTGCATAGCTTGCATATTTCATGAAATGTTTTCTCCCGTATAAAACTAATATGAATTTATTATTAAATTGATTTAATGAATTAATATTTGAAAAACGCTATATTAACATCAAGTGCCATCTAATAAATGTTAAAAAAAATTATTTGAACTTGAGTGGATGAATAAAAAGGTATTTTAATAACTATCAAAAATTTGAATAAATTTGTATATATATATATACATAAAAAGAGTGTGAAATAATAGAAGTAATTGAAGAATTTGGTTGGGACAGGATAAAAAATCGGCAGAAGTGAAAAAGGTTAAAGACACAGAAATTCTGAACTCAGAAAAACATTTATTCTTCCCTACTGAAAATTACCTATACATTCTTTATAATAGAAGAAACAATAATACAGAATTTTAACATCTAAGTCCAAAATTGTAACTACAAATAACAAGTTAGAGCTAATAGTTTTGCAAAAGTTCGGACGAATGTAATGAACATATAAGATTTTAAATATAAAATTATAAACAATAATTTATATAATAAAAAATTATTTATTGTAGGTAATAATAAAAAAGTACATAAAAAAACAGTTATTTCTACTAAATACAAACTAAGTAAACATCAGTTTTATAAGAAATGAATTCCTAAGAATGTTTTCATTTAAAAAAATGGATTAAAAATAAACGAGTAATTATTATCGTTGTATTGAATCATTTGCATTAAGAATTATACAAATTTAAATAATTGAATTTATTCAATATTTGTTCAAAACTATTTAATAATAATCTTTTTCCTTAATAATGTTCAATAAATAATGTAACATAACCTGCTTGTAAAAAGTTGTTTTACAACATAACGTGTAACATAAAATAAGCTTTTTTTCAATTTGGAAGCGGGTTTAAACTGCCCGAAGCACTGCTACCTTAAGGTATATTGTACTTACCTCCCTGATCTAGTCAAATAGCCCCTTCCCTCTTACCAGGAAATCAGCTGGTATAAGAAATCATGTGTTTTAATTGATTTATTTTGAGGCGACACTAAGCGTAACCTGATGGAATTTACTGTGGTGCTATTAATCTGACAGAAATTATACTGACACGAAATTGTAGTATTGTGTCCATCCAATAGATTTTGTTGCCATCGTTATAAATGTTTATTCTTTTTTAAATTATTATTTTCTAAAACAATGTAATTAAATATCAATAAATAAATATAATGTTATAAAATTGTAACCATGATCACGATAATGATTAGAAAAGAAATATTTTACTCCACCGAAGTAAAGGTGAAGAACTGATACTCTGTGCCCCTTGTTCTGTAACTTTTCTTTTTGCCGCTCCTTCTCTATATTTTGGTTTTGGAATTGTGTGATAATAATATTCGGAAATTGTTTTGTACTTTGAACGCTTGTAACAGAGTAAATGTTGACCTTCTAAGCACACTGCAACGGACAAGCGAAGCAAGCAATAATGCTAATAGCAGTGCTCTGATTGGTTCATTATAGCCGTAGACAATCCTCTCTTGCCGACTGTTCTATATTGGAAATGCTGATTGGATTTTTACGTCATCAAATGTTTGCGGTGACTGTTGCTGAAGTAGACACGCTGCTCGTTACTTTGTTTTATGTGCCACATATTTCTTAATGCAATGTTTTGAAACCTTGTAATAAATAGCTTGTAATGGAAAGAAATTTATTTTTGTTGTTTGTCGACAAATTGTGACTTATATAGTACCTTGTAAAATACATTTTTTTGTGTCATTGTATGCATTCAACCCCTTTATAAAGGTGAATTTTTAAAATGTGTACTTAATCAACAAAAATCAAGTTTTCAATAAAATTATGGTTTACTTATTCAAAAAGCTTCTCAATGTTTATAGAATACAAATAATTACTTTAAAAAAAGAAATATACATGGTGTAACTAAGAAGTCCGATCTCTTATTAACATCCGAGAACATGGTCATTGTAAGGATTTGCCAGCAAAAGCTTTATTTCTCTCTCAGTCCATTTATCTGTCTCTCTTTATCACGATTTATCTTTTCATCTGTCTGTCTATCTAACGGTTTGTCTCAGTTTTCTCATTTATTATTTATCTGTCGGTCTGTTTTCTATCTTCCTTTTGTTTCCTCTCAAGGCATGTCTGTTTGTCTACCTGACAGTTTCACTTTGTTTGTCTATCTGTCTAACTGTCTATCTCTCCACCCACTCTTTTTTCTCTCTCTTCACGTCTATATGTGTCTCTATTTGTTTGTTCTACTTACTCACTATTTGTATATTTATCTGTCAGTTTGACGGCCATTCTCTCTCCCCAAATCTATCGGACTGTGTCACTTACTCAATATTTTTCTATTGGTCGGTCTGTTTGTTTTCAGTCCATCTGTTGTGTTCTCTAAATGCAAGTCTATTTGTCTACCTGACAGTTTCAATTTATTTGTCTGTCATCTTTTCCCTGTCTAGCTGACTAACAATCTATCTTCCCTTCTCTCTCTCTCTCTCTCTCTCTCTCTCTCTGTGTGTCTCGTTCTTTCTCCCTCCACGTCTATATGTCTCGCAATTTGTATACCTTACCTACTGACTATTGGTATATTTATCTGCCAGATTTATGTCTGCCTGTCTGTCTTTCTTTCTGTTGCCTTCTCACTGTTTCACCTTCTCGCTGTTAGTCTATCTATTTATTTGTTTGCTGATTTGCCTGCCCCTCTCTTTCTCTCACCTTCCATGTATTTTCATTTGTCTACCTGACTGACTCACCTTTGTACAATTTTTCTACATATTTATCTGTCTTTCTCTTTTCATGCCTTTTCAATAGTTAATTGGCTGTCTCACCTTCTGGCGATTTGTCTATCTATTTATCTGTCTGCACTCTATCTGCAATAACATCCCCTTCTTTTACTTCACAGGTGAGAGTATCAGAGTCTGAATACGTTAGCAAATCTCTCTCCCTCCTTTTCATCATAAGTTAGAACTAGTTCTACTTAAATTATAACTTCCATTTTGTGGTTTGGTAAAAACAACAAAGCTCTTTAAATTTAAATCTAACTGTTTGCGTTGTATTTTCGCTCACATAATAGTGTAATACAAAAACTTCAGTGTAGAACAAATGATATTCTCTTGAATAAATAATTACCTTGAGATTTAGCTTCTCTAATACTGACGAAGATTTAACTAGGAACAAGTCGTTTTATTTACAACAATTCCGGGCTTTGACGAGTCTTTAAAGCGAGTCTGTTATGTCGGTAATGCTAACAGTTCATGTTGATTGTCCATTAAAAAGCGTTTACACGAATTGTTCTCAGCTAGGGACTGCTAATAGATAGTTCAGGTTTCATCAGCTGAAAACTCACAGAAACGTTAATCACATGACGTAGAATCTACCACAGATGTTACGGCGTTTAATGTGCTAAAAAACCTTCGGCTCTGTGTGATTTCTTTCAACCTTTATCGTTAACATTATGTTTTTTACTATTCACAATATGAAATAAAAAAAAGTAAATGCAGTTATAAAAACAAGACCTATGTTTACGGAATTAAAATATTACAGTTTTTGTTTCACAATATAAAATTAAAAAAAGTAAATGCAATTATAAAAAGAAGACCCATTTTAATGGAAATGAAAACTAATATTCGTTTTAACAGTAATTTTATAATTTTAAGATTTATGAGGCCCGCGAACATACTAGACAAATATTTAATACTAGGCTACTAGAAAGATTGATCTATTGTTGTTCTAATGTAGTTTAATGTTCATTACATTAAGAGACTGTATTTAACTTTAATTAACCGGATGCAAGTAGGCCCTAGCCCACTCTAATCACACCGGTTGAGATAAGGTTGACTTCAGGTAAGCGAAACTGCTCAAGTGATATCCTAACCTTACACTACTCAGAATGTAAGAGAACTATTGTGTCCTTACTTTAGTCCTACCTAATAACATCTAACCTTCTTTATCCTTTTTCTTAGAGAGGCTGTAGCGAGTAGACATCTCTTTATGACCTTGTTAGAGAGTAGATCTGCCTCAGGGGGCGTGATGTCCCTCTCGTGATGGCAAGATCATTCCCCATATCCTCTATAAGAAGCATTTATGACCATACCTTAGTCCTCCCCAAATTTACAATCTTTTCCTATCACTTGTAAGCGATAACATTATCCTCTTTGTATTGCGTATTTAACCACGTTATTTTTGACTAGTTAGGCCACGCTCTCATACGAGTTCCACCTATTTGTCTTGTTTAATTTGTATTTATTTAGCAATTCTAGGCTCAGATATTATACATCAGACTTATATTGTATTTTTTTATTCGTCGGCTTCATCATTGTTTAAAAAATTTAAATTGCTTTAAAATAAAAATTAGATACGAAGCAAAAAGAACGGTTAATGGGTGGGACTAATTAGTAGGCTTGGCCAAACTGGTGAAACGAGGACGTGGCATAATAATATGTACAAAAGTGAACCAATACGGGGAAGAACAGTTCATAGAAAGCTCGATAAGCGGTAGAACCAATAAATTGTCATTTGATAGGAAAGGCAAAGTTGGCGCTCGAAATAATAATAAAAAATCTGAATTAAACGTAAAAACTGACATAATTTTAATTATTATCTTTTTCCAGAAGTCTTTCCGTATGATTGAATATCTAACTCGATAAACAAATTAAAAAAATGTCTTATCTGTGTTGGTTATGAAGATTGTATAATACAGTAACAGTTATTTTAAGCAAGCTTTAACTTTTCGTTTTGCAATTATAATGAGGAATAATATAGTTATACATTTTTCTTTTGAAATTATTTCGATTCTTAAAAGCTAATTTGAAATTCAAATAAGGAACTAGTTCCTCTTTACTATCATAACTTTCCAGAAAGAAGAAGATTTAATGCAAAGAGACATTTGTGTTCGCACAAGGCACAGTCAGAGAGATCGGCGTAAATAACGCAGAATTGACCATAGATTAGCATTGTGTTCTTAGAATTGATCTATAATAAGTATTACAGGAGCTATCGCAATTATCATATATTTGCCCCAAAAAAATTCATGATTTCTACAAAAAGTGGATTTCTCATTTAAAAGCCTAAATAAAGCAGAATAGACCATAGATTCGCATTTTGTTCTTAGAATTGATTTAATATAAGTATTATAGGTGCTATCGCAATTATCATACATTTGCTCCAAAAAATTCATGAACTATAATTCATAGATTTTGCGATTTCTACAAAAAATGGATTTCTCATTTTAAAGGCTAAATAAAGCAGAATAGACCATAGATTCGCATTGTGTTCTTAGAATTGATCTAATATATGTATTATAGGTGCTATCGCAATTAATATATATTTGCTCTAAAAAAATGCATGAACTATATATAGTTCATGGATTTTGCGATATCATCAAAAAATTGATTTTTCATTTAAATTTTATGAACAACACAGAATCGACCATGGATATGCATTGACTTCATATAATGCAAAATATGTGTTTTTGCCCCAAAAAACAATATTTATAGAGTCTAATTAATGCTGAATTTAACGTAGAAACGTGTAGAATGAACAGAATTTTTCTGTTGTTTGTATTTATGTTGAAAGTGTTAAAACGAATGTCTTTAAATACTGCTGCAATAACGTATATATCTCATATAGTATGGAGCTTACAATGTTACAGCTTATTTAGTGGTACTTTCTAAATGTTTTACTGTACTCTGGGGAGGGTTTGAAATCTTATTATTTTATTGCTCCAAAAAATGCATGAACTACAGCGAGCATGGATTTTAGTGAATTTCCTTGAAAATATAAAACAATATTTATAGAGTCTAATTAATGCTGAATGTACCATAGAACATTGCGTAAAGCCAAGGGAATACACTGTAAATAAGTAAGTTCCATGTTTTGAACGGTGTGAGAGATATTTACGTTATTGCAACAGTATTTAAATACACGTTCAACATTATTATACCTTTATCCCATGAAACCTATTAACTAAACTATACTAAACTATATTCTAATTAACCTATAAACTATATTCTATAAATCCTTCTATCACCTACATTTTTTAAATTTTGTATTCATTTCTGTCTGTAAGTCCCACTTGCTGATTGTAATATGTTGTAATACGAGAATAAAATTATTTTTGATTGCTGTGTGTTGCAATAGCTGATAAGGTAAAAATATTTTCCCCATATTTCCTCTACTCTTTGTACCGGATATGTTTTCAATTTCAAATTGTTTTTTCTCGGTTCAGTGAACAAGGCCTTATTGGATATTTTCCATTGTATTAACCATTCAATTTCCGGGCAGTACACTCACGTCACGGATTAGGCCCCAACCCCTAAACCGTTGTAATTAGGGATTTTTTAGATTTAAAAAAAAATTTACTTTTTTTTATATTTTTCAATTTCTGAAAAAAAGTGTATTCACGTTTCTGTACATTATAAAACCTTGCTCTAGCTAGAAGTGAAAACTTCATAGCTAGTGAACGGTAACTTGTATTAGCGGTGTCGCCATTATTTCGAGGGGTACAAAGTAGTTCGCCTCCACGCGCTGTACCCTGGGTAATGGGAAATGAACTATAGCACTTCGTCTATAACCGTGCCACAACCTAAAAGAAGAAGAAGACGAATCGGCCCTTTTTGGGGCCAGCTTAACGACGCCTCTATCAGGCATAAATCGTCTAGTTTTAATATTATATTTTGGAACGCAGGCGGACTGAGTCTCACAAAATTCAGGGAGCTGAAGAATATTTTGCATGATTATCAGATTGACCTTTTTATAGTGGCTGAAGCAGGAGCCGCCACTGACACAACTTAAATTTACCAGGTTGACAACTACAAGATTCATACATCACAAAGAAGCAGACAAGTGGCATCGGGAATGATTGTTGGAATTATGAAAGACCTACCATCTAAGTTCAAAATCATACATTAAATGGTCGAAGACGACAAAGTGGAAGCAATACAAGTTGATTGCTGGATTGGCAAGAATCATTTTCGAGTTGTAGGAGCCTACAACCCACCGAAAAACGTTTGTAATAAAGATGGACTGGATCAGACGATCGAAAAAGATACAATTATTATTGCTGATGCCAACGCACCTTCTGTCAGATGGGGGTGCTCGCGAACAACAACGGTGGGAAGAGCCATGGAAGATTTCATCGACAGTGTGCCGCTCACTCTCCTGACGACCGATCATACCTTTCTTTCCTTTACTGGCCACCTCGGCAAACCGGACCTGATCATGAATGTATCGCCGACCGCTGCCAACACCAACTGCGGGAGAACCCCTCCGGTTGTGGACACAAAATTATTCTACTAAAAACAAGACAAAAGGAAAACGTCCAGCCCAGGAAAAGACTAACGAGGTGGAACTTAAAAAAGGCAAATTGGACTGCCTTCGCTGAAGACACTGACGAAAGACTGAAGAATATATTTCCGACAGGATAACCGAACAGCACAATGAAGAAAATCACGAAAGCTATACTAGAGATCGCCGAACTCCATATCCCCAGAGGGACAAGTAAAAAAGTACTCACCATTCTGGAGTGAGGAACTTACAAAACTCAAGAAAAAAGGAGACGCTGCCAGGCACACGGCAGAACACAGCAACAACCTGGGTGATTGCATCAAACGTAGGAAGGCACAGGCGAAACTGCAACGGGCGATAGTAAATAGCAAAAGAAGTAAATTCAGAAATTTCATCGCGAGAATCGACTTCAGGAAGGACGGAACTAAAGCACACAAATTCATCTCCAGGCTGAATAACGAAAGTAAGAGCTTCAAAGCCCACCCGATCAAACACGGACAAGAAATAATTGTCAACGAGGAGGACATTGCCAACCTTTTCTGTAAATTGTTCTCCTCACGACCAGACTGCCAGCACTTTAAGAACCACCGAAAAATAGCAACCCCAGCAACCGCACTGAACAGGAAAGACATAAACCTTTTCCAGGCGGATTTTAACTTGTCGGAGTTAAGGCTAGGTATAAGTGAAATCAGGTGTGGAAGAATCTGTAGAATTGATGATGTCTATCCCGAATTCATTGTACATCTGTGCAAAGAAGCACAAAAAACCTTACTCATGGCTATGAATGAGAGCTGGCGCATCGGTATCTCAGACACGTGGAAGAAGACGGTAGTAGTACCCGTGTTTAAGAAAGGAAAGGATCCCGAGAAGTTAAGCAGTTATAGACCGATTAGTCTTACTTCTGTTACCTGCAAAGTTATGGAAAGGATGGTCAACCACAGGCTGGAGGCGTATATAGGGAGAACTAATATAATTCGAGAAGAACAGGCTGGTTTTAGAAAACTCAAATCCACTACTGACCAAGTCAACAAGTTCACCTAGTGCGTGAAGGATGGCTTTCACCGAAAAATGTTCACCCTTGCGTGTTTTATTGACAGTACAATGGGTGCCGGGGCACTGTGATATCAGAGGAAACGAAAAAGCAGATAGTTTGGCCAAGTATGGCTGCTCAATGGCGCAGCCGATACTCCCCCTCTCATACCGCAGTGTCTGTCGGATTATAAACAGCACTATCAGCGACTCCGTCAAACGGGACAGGAAACAAGCTGCTACAGGAAAGCAATGGGAAAAGATCATCCAATCAAGCATACCACTGGATCTTCCGATAGGCGTAGCATTGGCTTTGTTTAGGATGACCACTGGACATGACTACCTGCAGAGACACTTACACCGCATGAAAGTGGTAGACACACCAATCTGCCCACTCTGATCCGACAACGAAGGGACGGCAGAGCATCTTACCACTTTTGACGGCCTGAAGGATATCTTTCACGAGGAGTCCAGGGAAGGACTCGCTACATTATGCTGGGAGACCAAGGACGGGCGTTGGCTGAAGTAAGAAGAAGTAAGCCATTATTTCGATTAAAATAACTTTATTAACTTCATAAAAAAAGTAGGTGAAACCACTTTTACACGATGCTGGTTTTCCCCCGCTAGTAACAAGTAGCTAGAATAAGTGGAACAAGAGCTTCGCATGACTACACTCCAAGAGGTGGAACACCTGCAAGATCTGGCTTCTGTGGCCGCTGGAGGGTTTAATATTTTCCTAGGGCTTGATGTGTCACTAGGGCAGGTCACGTGACCGCCAGCTGTTGCCTAAGCCCCGTGTGACTGGACGCGCATAGCAGCTTGAACACGCCACATCGTATCGAGGGTTGTTTTCTTTTTGGTGCAAGTTTTATAAATACAATTTTGCAAAACCTCAGATTTAAAAGTGAACCAGTAAACCTCCTCGGGACTTACAAAGGGTTTTATGGGACCTATCGTCCGAAGGTTATGTAGAACAAAGGGCAAGCCGACGCAGAATCAAGTCCCCGATGTTGTATATGTAGGGTTTGGGAATATTAAAAATGATTAAATATTATAAAAACAAAATTTATATCCATAAAGGATTGACATAGATTTGTGTTGAAGTAAAATCATCAATTAAAAGTGGATCAGTGACTGTAAATATATGCATGGTTTGTACAGCTGATTATACATACCAAGTTATCACGTCTATTGGTAGTAGATGACGTTATTAAGTACACGCTGTAACGGTCTGGCACACCGTGACAAATAGGAAATAAATAATTTCCTGTTTTTAAGTAATAAAGTTGATTTTTAAATTAATCAAGTTGGGAGTTATACAAATAATAAAGAGTGAAAAATAAATAAAGCCTTAATTAAATAAAACCTTAAATAGAATAATTAAGCTAAATTAAATAGTATTAAAGAATAAATTTGTAATAACTAGCTAAATTTGACCATCGGGAGTGAGGCGAAAATTTTCTAAGTGCTTAAAAAAGCTATCTTAAGAACCAAACCACGTAGAACTTTCATCGACATTTTAAAAGAACCAGAATAAGCCAGAATAAACATTAGTGAAAACAAAATTTGAAAAACTTAAAAAACAAAAAAGTTACAGCAGTTTTAATAAAATAGACATTTTTCAGTGTTCCAAAAATGATAATCAAACTCTGCAAGCTAAAACAGATTCGTTGCCCGACTTGCCTGTACAAGGAATAAATCCAAAGATAGCAAGTATTGCAGGCGGGGTGAGGTAGGTTAAATTCACCGCTATATATACTAGGTCTCTAAGACCTTAGAGACAGTCTGAAATAAATTTTTAATACGAGGTGCCACGGAACGCTATGCTGGACCGCAATTAGGACCGCCATCAGGCCAGATGGACCAAACCTCAACGCTTCCGACATCTAGGACTACCAAGGGATGAAGGCTCCAGACTCAGCCTCCAGGAGCGGGAATGAAGGAAAACCACCACCGACGAACCAGGGATGGCGACGTCCGATGTCCAAGGACCAGGGAATCCAGACGAGGGACTCTAGGACCGGCAGGAACATCTTTGGCAAGTTATTTTCTCTATTCGATACCAATTACGTCAAATTTAGTCAGTTAATTTTATTAAATTCAAACAAATATTCAAGCTTAAACAATGACTTCACTCTTTATAAAATTTAAATAATTTCTATGCTTAATAAAATGAATTTATGTGATCAGAATATTTCAAATGATAAATACTAAACTTACAAAGGGTTTTTGGCCATGAGCCATTTATTTTCAAGGAAATAAGAATTTTTTGGATATCATAAATTTAAAAATTAAGTGTCATAAATACGAATTTACCAATTCAATATAGAAGATAAATTTTTATTATGTGTAATTTGGAAAATAATTTTATGTTTATGTAAATGTAATTGATATAAATGGAAATTATAAGATTTTAAAGGATGAAAAACAACAAGTTATTTAGTGGATTGTTTTGTTAAAATAATTGTGTTGTATTTGAAAGTATAAATTTTCTTTTTTATTTTACTAAATAAAATTAAATATGTTATAAAAATCAACAGTATTTCCATTTCATCCTGTGTCGAATAATCAATAAAAACTGTTTAGCTTTTTTCAACTAATAAAAATGATTATTAAATCAGTAAACAAGCTTAATTAAATTTCATTAAATGATAATAGTTAAAACCTAATGTTTTTAAAGAGTTTCTCTCAACTAACTTCATGAGCTAGCCTAAAGATTAGTTGGTTTTTTGTATAAAAGTCCAGAGATTTATCTACTGGCAGATTGTGTTTAAAAGGACACATGAGCCTTTTAAAATAGGTAATTTAAACACGATCATATTTTGCACGTTCCCTTGCTGTCTCTGCAGATCATCATCAGGTGGTAAGACTCTGTGAATATTTTGTGTATTTATTTTAAATGTGTTTCTTTCCAGCTGACTATTGAAATGACATGTGTGACTATAAATAGACCATACATAATTGATAAACCAATTTTGGGGAGTTTATGCTTATTTTAAATAGTAGTCAGCGGGAATAGGCTTGTTTTGGGCCTGGCCCTACTAGCGGGAAATATACATGTAACTCAGGGTTTTTAGTACGGTTTAACAAGCGGGGTGATTGGCAGATGTTTGGTTTGTTTATAAATAAGTTTTTAAACAACAAATTTTGGTATTCTGCGAGAAGGGATATCAACAAACAAACAAAAGTAAGGGTGGGACGTTGCAACACACAGAGCCAATCATAACAGCTGACTGGAGCTATTTCCCCAGATGCGTTTGACAGGACCTCTAGCGCGTTGGAGAACCAGCAACTTGCGTTTCTGGATATCGCAGCGAAAACTAGCTACAATAAGCCATAATCCTCATGTAACAAGGGCTGAAGAAGTATATTCTTCAGCATCGCTTGATAAGAACCGTTTCGGGAGTGTGCCTTCTTTAGCACTGATTGTAGCTGATGATAATGTAATCGGTTGAATAGGGAGTGGGAGGGTATATCTGATGATTAGATAAGGGTGTTGGTGAAATTAGAGCAAACAAGATGAGCGGATATAATGTAATGCGGCTCTAGGGGTGTGTGTTAGAGCGAGAGGAGAGATTAAAACAACATAGTTGAAATTTTAATATCATTTCATAAAAAAATACTTTTAAGACAATTATAAAATATAGTCTTTGAAATAATTTTTACGGATTGTATCGAAGGTAGAACCAATATTCAAACTAGGTATTAAGTTACATGAAATTGTTAGAAATGATTGGGGTAGGCTAGTGGTACATGAAAGTCAATTCAGATATATCGTTAACATTTCAATTTCATCACGAATAAAATTTCTAAATTTAGGTTGGACATAGGAAATTCGATTATCTGCAATATAACAATTTACAGGAATTTATTTAAATTAGCTGTTATAAAAGCTTTGTAGGTTGCGTCTTGTGGGACGAGAGTAAGAAGCTGACGTCAAACATCAACTTAGCTAGAGTGATATAGTCTGATTTAGTAAATGGTATATTAAATTGGTAAAAGACATATATATCTATTTACTAGTTGGTAAATATAGAAATAAATTTAAAAAATTTAGAAAACGTTTTAGTATTTTGATGTACCCTTTATTTATTTATGGTTTCCTGTTATTTATTCTAATTTCGCAATGTTTAAATTATCAGTAGAGATAATAATAATTCAGATTTATTTCATTAACTATGTTCTAGTTATTATAAACAAGTAAGTTAATTATACACATCCTTTTTCAAACTATTTGAGAATATGCATTATAAAAGCATAATTTTGTAATATTGAACACTAAGTATAGTGCGCAGGTACACACACACACACACACACACACACACACACACACACACACACACACACACACACACACACACACACACACACACACACACACACACACACACACACACACACACACACACACACACACACACACACACACACACACACACACACACACACACACACACACACACACACACACACACACACACACACACATACACACACACACATACACACACGCACACACACACACACACGCACACACACACATACACACACACACACACACACACACACACACACACATACACACACACACACACACACACAAACATACACACACACACACACACACACACACACACACACACACACACATATACACACACAGACACACACACACACACACACACACACACACACACACACACACACACACACACACACACACACACACACACACACACACACACATACACACACACACACACAAACACACACACATACACACACACACACACACACACGCGCACACACACACACACACACACACACACACTCACACTGGAAAATGACAGTGACTTTATTTATTATTAACGTTTTGCGAGTTTATACTGTAAGTAGATTAGGGGTACCATAATTTGCCGTTATAAATGTAACTTCATGCGGTCACGTGAAACGGAATTACAATATATAACAAAATCAGCGCCCAACCTGTGATGTGTGTCTACCGAATCGTGAAATAACTAAGTCCTTCCGCGTAATCGGGGTAACGTATTCGCGTGTGCGATTGCAAATATGTATTTAATTACAATCATGCAATGGCAAACTCTTTGTATTAGAAAGAGGAAGGTAAAAATTTATTTAATATAGTTTAATTAAATATATTAAAACGAATAATATATATTATATTGACATTACTCGATTGAATAGTGAAATTGCGTTGTTAGTGACTTCATTATTTATATTTATAAAACTCGAAACTAGGTAACGTTCTCTTTTTGTATCATGGACCCTCATATGATTTTAAATAATAAACCCAGAGTGACGTAGAAAGAACCCCTGTTAGGGATGTTAGCTAGAAAGAAAAAAATGTGATATGTGGGTTTCTTTTAAGTAACTAAATGCTTCACGGATCCAGAAACTATTTTTGGGTGGGCTGATGGGTTGTTCAGGAAAAGAGGCCCCCGCCAGGAAAATATTTAGGAAATATTGTAACTATAGCGTAAACTTTTAGGAAATAGTAATAGGCCTACTCTGTGACATTACTCGATCATTAATCAGTCTCATTCACCATTTACTAATATCTTTGTATTTTTTAAATAGGAGAAAACGTTTCACAAAAGTGCAAGATATCTAGTAATTCCTGATCATTTAGCATGAAATAAGTGGTATCATATGATTTTATAAAACAGCTAGTTTTATGTTATAGGTTATGTTTCGGAACAGCGGATTTTAAAGCATATGTTATGGTACTTCATTTGTATTAATTGTAAATGTTTTATTAAAAAGTAACTAAAAGAAATTATTTCTTTGTTGGTTCAAATAGGAATTGACTTAAAAATTGTTGTTTATATTACTTGTTATAATTGTGTTAATATATAGACGTAAAGCTAGGATAAAGGATAACTTGAGAAATAAATAAAATTATAATAATAAAATGTTATTAAAAATAGAATAATAAATATCTTTAGCGTCCTAAAAGTGTACCACAAATACTTTGAAGAATTTCACAAGACTCTTCACATTTTGACAAAGGATAAATAACAATTTGTTTTAATTGTATCCAGTTTAATAAAGTAATTACGCCTACAGACCGCAGCATGTGTTGTACACTGACTAACGATGTCCCATAAATTGTCTGTGTGTACAACCCTTGGGGAAATAATGAATCCACTTCATCCCTTAACGAGTGTAAGGGAAGATATGGCTTATATTGCAGTGGCAACGTGCCTTTAATAAGTCATAGCTAATTGTTGAATAGTTATAACAAGTACTTAGTTTAGATATTTAAACCACGCTATTACTGCAGAACGCTGTTACGCTTTTTTTAATTCGTTTTATATTTTATTTCTTCGTTATTCTTCGTAATGCTTGACCAAGTTGAATTCTTCTACGTTTTCCTATTAAGCATACGGTAACCAAAAACACAGATGATTTCAACCCCAGCAAAGCAAAGTACTACGTGTGTATATTTGTGCATGTGTGTGCGAGTGGATATTTATACTTTATAATAAGTTATTTATGAGTGTTGTTCAACTGTAGCTGGTAGTTTTGTATTTACCACCTTCCATAAGTCTACACACTGCTCGATTAACATATAAAACATAGTATTAGGACGAAGGCTACTAAATAAGCGGAAGCAGTGCTACGATGACTGTATTATGTCCACTCTACAAACCACCATACAATAATGTCCACTTTCCAAAGTAAGAAACATTAATATCGAAGCATTGGTTTAGTCTGTATGCACTATATATACATGTATGTATATATATATATATATATATATATATATATATATATGTGTGTGTGTGTGTAAGTGTGTGTGTGTATGTGTGTGTGTGTGTGTGTGTGTGTGTGTGTGTGTGTGTATGTATGTTTGTGTGTGTGTGTTTGTGTGTGTGTGTTTGTGTGTGTGTGTGTGTGTGTTAGTGTGTGTGTGTGTGTGTGTGTGTGTGTGTGTGTGTGTTAGTGTGTGTGTGTGTGTGTGTGTGTGTGTGTGTGTGTTAGTGTGTGTGTGTGTGTGTGTGTGTGTATGTGTGTTTGTGTGTGTGTGTGTGTGTGTGTGTTTGCGCTCATGCACGGGCAATGAATACAATTCATCAACAAGAATATTCTATTTTACTCTTTCAACAGTTTCAAGTTGTTCCCTGACAGGAACACATCAGCAATGATAATATGTAAGCACTTACCAATACGTCCTATTGTAAGTATGTACAATCGTCGTATTGCTCTATTATAAGTACGTTCAATCGTCGTATAGCACTATTAAAACCAAGTGCAATAGTCGTACGGCTCTATTGTAGGTAAGTACAATTATCGTATTGCTCTATTGTAAATAATTACAATCGTCGTATTTCTTTATTGTAATTAAATACAATCGCAGTATTGCTCTATTAAAATAAGTATATCATCATATTACTTTATTGTAAGTAAGTATAATCACCGTATTGCTCTATCGTAAGTAAGTACAATCGTCCTATTGCTCTATTGTGAATATGTACAATCGTTGGATTGCTCTATTGTAGGTAAGTACAATGTAGCATTGCTCAATGTAAGTACGTACAATCGTGGTATTGCTCTTTTGTAAGTAAGTACAATCGTCGTATTGCTATATTCTAAGTATGTATAATAACCGTATTGCTCTATTGTAAGTAAGTACAATTTTCGTATGGCTCTATTATAAGAAAGTTCAATCGTAGTATTGCTCTATTCTAAGTAACTATATTTCTCTATTGTAAGTAAGTAAAATCGTAGTATTGCTCTATTGTAAGTACGTACAACTGTCGTATTGCTGTATTGTAAGTAGGTACAATCGTTCTATTGCTCTATTGTAAGTATGTACAGTCGTCGTAATACTCTTTTGTAGGTATGAATAATTGTCGTATTGCTCAATTGTTAGTAAGTACATTCGTCGTATTGCTCTATTGTAATTAAGTACAATAGTCGTATGACTCTATTGTATGTAAGTACAATTTTCGTATTGGTCTATTGTAAGTAATTATAATTGTCGTATTGCTGTATTGTAAGTAAGTATAATCGTTCTATTGCTCTATTGTAAGTATGTACAGTCGTCGTAATACTCTTTTGTAGGTATGAATAATTGTCGTATTGCTCAACTGTTAGTAAGTACATTCGTCGTATTGCTCTATTGTAACTAAGTACAATAGTCGTATGACTCTATTGTAGGTAAGTACAATTTTCGTATTGCTCTATTGTAAGTGATTATAATTGTCGTATTTCTCTATTGTAAGTAAGTATAATCGTCGTATTGCTCTATTGCAAGTAAGTTCAATCGTCGTATTGCTCTATTGTAAGTATCTACAATCATAGTATTGCTCTATTATAAGTAAGTACAATCATAGTATTGCTCTATTATAAGTAAGTACAATCGTAATATGGCTCTGTTGTAGGTAAGTACAATCATCGTATTTCTCTATTGTAAGTAAGTACAATCGTCCTATATCTCTATTGTAAGTAAGTAAAGTAGTCGTATGGCTCTGTTGTAAATAACTACAATAGTCGTATTGCTCTATTATAAGTAAGTACAATCGTAATATGGCTCTGTTGTAGGTAAGTACAATCATCGTATTTCTCTATTGTAAGTAAGTACAATCGTCCTATATCTCTATTGTAAGTAAGTAAAGTAGTCGTATGGCTCTGTTGTAAATAACTACAATTTTCGTATTGGTCTATTGTAAGTAATTATAATTGTCGTATTGCTGTATTGTAAGTAAGTATAATCGTTCTATTGCTCTATTGTAAGTATGTACAGTCGTCGTAATACTCTTTTGTAGGTATGAATAATTGTCGTATTGCTCAATTGTTAGTAAGTACATTCGTCGTATTGCTCTATTGTAACTAAGTACAATAGTCGTATGACTCTATTGTAGGTAAGTACAATTTTCGTATTGCTCTATTGTAAGTGATTATAATTGTCGTATTTCTCTATTGTAAGTAAGTATAATCGTCGTATAGCTCTATTGCAAGTAAGTTCAATCGTCGTATTGCTCTATTGTAAGTATCTACAATCATAGTATTGCTCTATTATAAGTAAGTACAATCATAGTATTGCTCTATTGTAAGTAATTACAATCGTAGTATTGCACTATTGTAAGTAAGTACAATCATCGTGTTGATTTATTGTAAGTAAGTATAATCGTCGGATAGCTCTATTGTAAGTAAGTACAATAGTCGTATTGCTATGTTGTAAATATGTACAATCGTTGTATTGATGTATTGTAAGTAACTAAAATAGTCGTATGGCTCTATTATAAGTAAGTACAATAGTCGTATGGCTCTATTGTAAGTATGTACAATCGTCGTATTGTTCTATTGTAAGTAAGTACAATCGTCGTATAGCTCTATTATTAGTAAGTACAATCGTCGCATTGCTCTATTGTAAGTAAGTATAATCGTCGTAATACTCTATTGCAAGTAAGTACAATCGTCGTATTGCTCTATTGCAACTACGTACAATCATCGTATTGCTCTATTATAAGTAAGTATAATAGTCGTATAGCTCTATTGTAAGTAAGTTCAATAGTCATCGTATTGCTCTATTATAAGTATGTACTATCGTAGTATAGCTCTATTGTAAGTAAGTACAATAGTCGTGTTGCTATGTTGTAAATATGTAAAATCGTCGTATTACTTTATTGTAGGTAAGTACAATCGTCGTATTGCTCTATTGTAATTAAGTATAATCGTCGTATTGCTCTATTATAAGTTAGTACAAGCGTCGTATTGCTCTATTGTAAGTACAATCGTCTTATTGCTCTAGTTTAAGTAAGTACAATCATCGTATTGCTCTATTATAAGTAAGTACAATCTTCGTATTGCTCTATTGTAAATACGTACAATCATCGTATTGCTCTATTATAAGTAAGTACAATCATCGTATTGTTCTATTATAAATAATGTACAATAGTCGTATTGCTCTATTGTAAGTAAGTACAATCATCGTATTTCTCTATTATAAATACGACATTCGTCGTTTTTCTCTTTTGTAAGTAAGTAAAATCGTAATACTCGTTTGTAGGTAAGTACAATTGTTGTATTGCTCAATTGTTAATAAGTACATTCGTCGTATGTCTGTATTGTAACTAAGTACAATAGTCGTATGTTTCTATTGTAGGTAAGTACAATTTTCGTATTGCTCTATTGTAAGTAAGTACAATCGTAGTATTGTAAGTAAGTACAATCGTCGCATATCTTTATTGTAAGTAAGTACAATAGTCGTATTGCTCTATTGGAAGTAATTACATTCGTATTACTGTATTGTAAGTAAGTAAAATCGTAGTATGGCTCTTTTATAAGTAATATTATGAAAATGCTAATGCTATCGTCAGCTTAAAACTGTAGACAAAATAAAATGATATATTCTTTTTTGTTAATAAATAATTCAATACAAGATTAAATATATCTACGCATGTTTATATTGTACGTATGTTTATATCCATGTGTGTATTAAACATGTTTGCGGGACGTAAATAAAGAGAGCACTTACATTTGGGAAAACGCAAAATTCAATCAGTTAAGGGGAAATAACGATTTGATATTTACAGTCGAAAAGAATTTTATTTTATTGCGTTTGCAACACCGATATTTTTATTGCATTTCGTTTAATGCATACTGAAATTACATTCCGTATTCCGTGTTGAAGCCGATCCTATTTATGATTATGTTGCATGCTTTACAGTACACATAGTTACTTGTTTGTTTACAGCCCACCGTATTTGTTGTGTTTTTGTTTCTGTTCTTTACGACGGCGCTGCATGTTCCTGTATAGTACTATAATAGACTGGTGGAAATTCAATACCGCCGTCTTATCAAATACACAACCACTTTATAGTCATTAAAACTGAAAAACAAGTGTTAAAATGAATCAGCTGTTCGTATAAATATTTCTCTGTAATCTAGAGTATCTGGAAGGCAAATGATTAGGCAGTAAAGTTGAAGCTAACATATGAATGACTGGATATTTTTGTCGATTGAAACATGAATCAGCGTTATTTCTTTTGATATGGGCAGGTATTCGTTACATATTTATATCGGTCACTAATATAACTGTATCTGCATTTTATAACACTGTGGTGGCCGACCTGTGCTATAGTAATTGCTATTTAACGCGCCAGGTTGCGCTGGGATTTGCATATAATGTGATGCCCGCCACAGCTTTATCCGTTTATGGCACATTCAAAATGCGTTTACATCTACGGCTTTAATTTGCAAGCAAACGTGAATAAATATTTTTGTAGAAACGTTTGTTAGTTTCACTTCCATCGCTATAACGTTGTATGCGTTAAAGTTATTCGCACTAAAATATATATTTTCAAACTAGTATGCTACCTGTAAGGAACAGTGTAAATTTCCTGCCAAAACAAATATCTGACAGACGTAGATTTAATAAATAAAAGACACATACTTACATTGGCATTTATATAGTTGTCTTAAAAGGTACTCGAATAACAATTAAACTCATTTTTTTATCAAGAGCACAAATGTGACATAAAAATATCTTAAACTCTGAAATATTTTAAATCAACAACCATTATAAAATATACTTGGGTTTGAGGTTTATTTAAATGTTGGCACTCGTAGAGCTTTTAAGCTCTATTTTATCAAGAGGGCCAATATGACAAAAAAAGTTTTAACTCTGAAATATTTACAATTTCTCTCCTTATTAAATAAGCAGATTAATAATATAAACGTTGTGAATGTAATTATTGCTATAGGAATTATATAAATTATCAAATGGAACGTATTTTATTGATTTCGTATAAATTGTAACCCTTTTAAAAGCTTTTTTTAAAATCCTTTACAAGAAAATGGAGGTGAATACGCTTCATGTTTACTTTAATTTATTCAGGAGGCTTTGAATCGTTAAATATTTAAAACTACAATGAAAATATTGGAAACAGCCTCAATACCACAAACATTTTTGTCATATATTGTAATACACTTTTTAACATATTGTACGACTGTGCTCCTAATATTGTATATTTAAAACTAACAATGTCCGAACAATATTTTAAACTGTAGAATAGTATCAAGAAAAACTAATTTGTTCTGAAAAGAAGTGAATCGAAAAATTGTGAACCTAATGTAAAATCAAAGAATCAATTGTAAAACATTGTAGGAGTTGGAAAATCCAGACAGTACGCCAAGAAGCACGTACTCAGTAGAAAGGTTAGATAGTCATGGCGTTCATAATTAATTTACTGACTTTTAATTGAAAATGAATGTTTTAATAAAAAATCAGATCGGTCGTTAAGTTCGATAATTTGATTTCCCAATATTTATGCTTCCGCACCACTGTGTACTCTAACCGCTGCCAAGTTGTTTCCAACAATGAGGTTGCTGTATCACGTGATACTTATATGGCAATTTGCTACATGATAACAAGCACCGCCGCGCCGCGAAACAAAGAGCGAACTATTAGGAAAAAAACACTTGCATTCATTACATTACGTTTTGAAACAATTACACTATTTAGAGTAATAAAGATCTGTATATGGAAATATATACAAATATATAACATTAAATAGAGGTAAAGTCCACTCTATTACAACCATGTTTTTACATTTATACTTTATGCTTCTGCCACATTAAAATGTAATATCAAACAGGCCATTTAATATACATAATTTTTATAACTAGAATTAACCTGAAAAAATAACTTCTAATTTCGAAAGATAACAAGTAGGAAAATCTGTAAAAGTTTATTAGGTAATAACTAAGTGGTTTAATGCTTAATAAATGATAAACGATGAACAACTAAACCTAACGTGTGTGTACGTTACATACATTTTATAAATAATGGTTTTTTTGATACAATCAAAAAACTTTATTACAGTTCTTATGTTAAAATATATATCCCAATGTTCTTTTAATACATTACTTACGAATCCAGGAAAATAAATGTTAAAGGAGAAAGTGGCTTGATTTAGGGAAGCGTCCCTCAACCCCCTCCATCCCTTACTGTGAAGAGTTTTCCTATTGGTTGCAATAGTCCAAATATAGTTCGAAACTTGTACACCTAAGGTCACTCTGAACAGTAGTCTATATACAGAAGTGCACAATAAGGTTTAACCCTTTGCGCGCGTGTAAAGTGATTTTTCTTAAGGCTGAAATTTCTGCTAGCGTATGACGAGAAATCACGTATTTACAATATTTTGTCTATGGAAGTTCTGGTTGTTTGTTTAAAGTCCATTACAATGCGTGATAATGTTTTTTTGTGTGTAAATACACTCCTCAGCTACGTTTAATGTTCTCGGCCACGTGCTATCGATCCACATTCTGATGTTTTAGCCACCAGGCACCATCACGTGGTCAATGCATGCGCGTATGACGGGTATTCTATGATTGCTATGGTTGTTTACTGTTTATGTGAGTGACCTTTGTTTGTACTTTAAGAATAATTTATTGTTTATGATTTGGTGAATAATAATTTTAGTAACTTTAATTTTATTTTAAATGGATTTATTGATATTTTGAATTACCTAGTGTAAAAATATAAAAAATATAAAAATAACTAGTTTATAATTTTTTCTTGGTTCAAATACATCTTTAGGAACTCAGAATTAAATAGAACTTTAAACATTTCGCAAAAACGTTTTTTTTATCTAATAACACGTAATCTGTTATTTTCCCTTTATATGTTCAGCGTGCTAAGGGTTAATAATTACTTTTCTTACTAAATGTTTCGTTTACAATATTTTGGTTGTATTAGACCGCACCCTTTCCACAACTTGAAATACACAAGAAATATAATTTTTTTTCAAGTGAATACCTACTTGACTCAACAAAAAGAAATTTATAATAATTTATTTTTTCTATAATTACATTTAAAATAAGTATCTATAAACTTATGTTAGAATAACAATATTAAGTAGTAAAATAGAAAGCGAATTCCTTGCAATTTCCCAATTTCCTTTTTATGTATGATGTTGGACTATTATTATTTTTTGTTACTATTCGTTCTCTTTTTTGCCTTGCTTGCATTGTGTTGCATTTTATTTTGCTTTTCTTTAGCACTATCCGTTTGTAAAGCGAAGTTGAGAAGTACATATCTAGCTACGGGAAAGTTGGCTCAGTATCAAAGCTCGATAGACTTCGAACATGAAAATACTGTAATCGAATCTGACCTAGACCCCTCAAAAGTTTATAATTTCTTTATTGAAATAATATTTGTAAATATTTATACCATCAATTGTAATCCTCTACAGGTTAAATTAAATGTTTTTGAACTTGAAAGGATGAATAAAAACGTCGTTCTATTAACGACTGAAAAATTTTCAACATAATTATCAGGAGAGTGTGAGCTAATAAAAGGAATTTAATAAACATGGCTTGTATAAAACATTATTTTAAAAAAACAAACTAGCAAATATTTTCCTCTCCTTACCCCGAATTCTAGTAAAATGTAAAAATCCTATTTAACATGCCAACATTTTTATTATATGTTACAATGTTTATGTAAAATAAAGAGTATGTTTGTGTTTTGTTAGAGTTGTGTTTTTTATGTCTTAATTCAGTAAATGAGTCCATACAAAAATAAATTTTACAATTAAATTTTACTTAAAATCACTGTATAGTGAAAATAATTTTTTTTACAGGTTAATTACCAAGAACTATTCCAAGACTAAGAAAAGCTACAATGAACATCATGGTTGTGACGAGGAAAACAAAATGCGTTACACACGTTTTGTCCGTAGCACGGTAAAAGCGGAAGCACTGCAGGAATATAATAAAGGGAGCGCAAAGTTACAAAGGTGGGGAAATATATTCTGACTTACGTTTTAGTTGTATCAGTCATACTTTGAGTCAATAAAGATGTAGTCAGTCGTTTTTGTTTTATTTTTCAGAAGAAGAACTTAAGAAGTATTTCACTGGGCTAGTATTTCCAACATGAGCCCCCACGTATTGCCCTAATTCCTGAAGATCCAGGATAAAGTTTCTTAAGGAATATGGAAATATACTCGTATGGTTTCTGTTTAAACCTATTTTAGTAACACAAATATATATTTTAAGATGATATAAATCTTTTCTGTGTTTTTCCATTTAAACGTTGAGTACAATTCATTACCATAGAAATCGAATCTTATTGAATAAATTAATTGTAACAATAATACTTATTTAATTTTAACGAATGTATACAATACCAAGAGCACAGTGGTATGATATATTACAACGCAAATATAGGAAAGAACCCCACAAAAATAATACAAAATAACAAATAATACAAATTACTTAAGTAAAACCTTTTCATTATCATCGGAGAGTATTATTACAAAATATCAGACCACTCTAGCTTGTAACTTCTTGTTTACAATGTGGTAATTTTGTAAAAAGACCCTCTGATGATAACGAAATGGTTTTCGAAACGTACATAAGGGTTTTTCTTGAATAACTTGTGTATTATTTGTTATTTATGGCATTGGGGTTGTTTCCAATATTTTCACTGTAGTAATTAATGTAGTTTTTCTTAAATAATAACACAAAAAGAAAATGTTTAGTTTAAAAGTAGTTTGAAATATTCTGTCAAAATAAATACTAAAATAATACTGATAATATAGTAATAATTATTATTCATACCAATCTATAATTTCTTCCCTACACCATGTCACGTGGTTAGTAATGTGCGTTAGGATTTATATTATTAATGATAAAATGTATGACTTATATGTGTTATATTTTCTGAAATGTGCAGTACAAATGCACGTTTAATTTAAGAGTGTTTCCATCATCACAGGTTTCTTCAGATTGACGAACACTATAAAGATTGCTTAAAATGACAAGATATTTAATAATCTAACCATACCTTACCCCAAAACACCGCAGCATGTATCGTACACTGATTAATGCAGTTTCATTATTTGTCCGTTTGCAACCCCTAGGGCAATAAACAGACCATTTGCATTAAAACCTGTCGACGTGTTTCGGAGACCTCCATCGATCAGAACGTTTTATTACTCTGAACTATACAGTACAAGATCAGATAGATTTTGGTTCTCTGAAAAGCGTTGACCAGATTCAACATATCATTTCTATGAATCCTAGACAGTTTTGTTAACAAAGAATTTACAATCAGTGTGAACAAAAGATTTTTATTACTTTATTGATAACGGTAAAAACAAAAAATCAACTCAAAATCTCACAAAAAATTAGTTTTTAATAAAGAAACACACTAGTTCAAAACAGTGCTTCCCCAATTGTCACTGAGGCTGGCGATATCGTAGCAGAAACTAGTCTGTTTTGAACTAGTGTGTTTGTTTATTAAAAACTAATTTTTGGTGAGATTTTGAGTTAACAATTTTGTATTTTACCGTTGTGAATAGCTCTCACTAGCTAAGCTCTAATTAACAAAATACTTTAATGATATTATTATACCTTTATATCTTTTAATTTACAACTGCAATTTGTGATTAGTCTTCTTAATCATAAAATAAAATAGAAGTGTAAAAAGAAATCCTTTCCTGTACTAAGCACATAGAAATATGTACGAATTATTCATTCTATCTTTGAGCACACGGTTCTATTACTGTTAAAAACTAAAAATTACAGAAATAATTTTTAATAATGAACATAGATACAATAAACGTGATCGTGACCATCTGCGACGCCTTCAGAATTACTCTGCGTAATTAACTAGAAAGATTACATTTTTATGTTTATTTACAAATTATTGTTTTACTATTTTATGAAACGCAATAAAATATTTATCAGGATTAAACCGTTACAGGATTATGCATATAAGGAATAATAGGCACTTTAGTGTTTAAGTACACGAAGTATTTTAACTTTGGTATTGAATTTCCTTCTATTTGCTCACACTCTCCTGATATATATCTTGTAGAAATTTTCAGTCTTTAATAATATTCATCCGATCAAATTTAAATACAATTTTTAAGGTATAGTGAATAACAATTGATGTTAGTAGCGTTTTTTCAAATATGTTTTTGAATAATTAGGTTAAAAAAATTATAGAGGTCTAGGTCGAATTCGTAATGAGTATTTTCATGTTTGAATTCTAGCACTTCGACACTGTGCTAACTCTCTCAGAGCTACAAATTTACTTTTTAAGATGTATATAAATTTCGTATTTGTCTCCATCTGTCTGTCATCGAAACCTCCATTGTACATCCTTAAATTGTTACCATGGTTACCACACATTATCATAAATAATCCTTAAAGATTAAAAGTGAATGAAAAGTATAAAAAAAAAAAAAAAAAAAAAAAACAAATTGGATTATCGTTAACGAACCTTGCTTCGGAAATCTCCATTGCAAAAGGAAAGCGAAAAATAACTACAACACAATGCAAGCGACGAAAATATAAAGCATATAAATAGTAAGAAACAAAAATAGCAGTCCAACAAAAAACATAAAAAAGGAAAATGGAAAATTGCAAGTAAATTCTTTTTTGATTTTGTCATTTAAAATTGTATTCTGACATATATATATATATATATTTCAAAAACAAGAATACTTTTAACGAATATATTTATTCAAAGCTTTTCGCCGATAAAATAGTACCAGCATCTTCAGGAAAATAATTATCGAATAAAATATTTTTACAAAATTAAATCATATGTGTAAATCAAATATATATATTTATTATATATATATATATATATATATATATATATATATATATATATATATATATATATATATATGTATATGTATATATATTAAATATGGTGATATGTTTTCTTGTAATAGAGTTAATAAATTAAAAATATTTCAAAAACAAGAATACTTTTAATGAATATATTTATACTGTTAGAATAAATATATTCATTAAAGTATTCTTGTTTTTGAAATATTTTTAATTTATTATATATATATATATATATATATATATATATATATTATTAAATGTAATTGTAAAATCAATAGAAACTGAAATAGAAATCTTTCTGCTTAAGTTGACTTTAAAAAAAATGTTTATCTTACTTGTTTAATCTTTATATCCTAATAATTGTATGTACTAAAGGCATTAGTTCTCTTGTAGTTTTACGGTGTCTAGCCAATATGAGTATCTCCTACGGAGGTAGGAAATATTGTGAATATACGCACCATTAATGTAGAAGTATTGGAACCTTACATAGGCAATTATTATGCCTTACCTTGTGGAAGGTCAATTACTTCAACTAAACCTACTCTCTACAGGACGTTAATTCTAATAAGTTCTGATACAACCCTTGTATATGGTCAGGAAATAGTAGAAGGAATTAGTTAGAACGAAAGAAGGGGTAAAAGCATCCCCTGGTCGTTGCAATAAAGGAATATTACTACCTTGTATGGACAATATAGGTGATCCGAATTGTATCTAATCTCTGCCGGAGTTTTAAGCTGTGAAATTAGATACACCATCTTAAAATAAGACGAAAATGTAGTGGAATAAGGCGAGACTAAGTAATGGACATGGTCATCGTGGTTCAAGAAACATTGCCACCCAGTCCATTATGGACATTACTATCGTGGAAACACCTGAGTCACCCCCTGTCATTATTCTCATCAGCTGTTGCGATGATTGTCTACCTTATGGAAGCTATGTTACTTGAAAAACAAAAAGAAGAAAAGTACATAATAATTCCATGGGAGTGAAAAAGGGGAAAATGATGGGCTCGCGTGTGCAGGTTCTCTTTCCTGTCGTAGATTTGATCTCAGCCGTATCTCCCTCTCCCCTTATATGCATTAAGTCCACTTTTGTCAATCCATGACTAAGTCAGATACTGGGTTTAATTATAAATGTGTTCACATTCTCACTCCATCGATATACCAATGCCTCATTAATCGTGTCGTCTATTTCTTCGTCGTCTGCTGGTTGCATCTCTCTTGCTACTTGTTCTATCTCAGAGAGTAGCTTGTCAGATATAATTGGCAATAGTTTAACCTATATATGTTGAAAACCTTCTTTGGTGTAAAAACAATTCATCTTTTTGAATTCTGTTTGGTCAAAAAAACCTTCCCTATCTTCTTATAGGCTCATTTGTTACATTCTCCTTACCTTGTAACGTCTTTGTTTCTGGTACATGAAGCAGTTCTTAGTTCGGAATCTTAACTCTTAACGGAGAGCCACAGAACTGGTCCAAGAATCGCTACATCGTTCTATGCCTTATAAACCCTCCCTTAAAGGCTGGCCCATTCTGATGAACACGTTAGCTGCTGCGGTCACGTGACGGGTAGAGAACCCCAGGAACTTCGTGCTCGCTTACTCGTCACGAAGTGTTCCTTTTGGTTTGACTGTTTGAGCAGAGGATGATTCCCCGAGTAAAAGTATAGGTCAATGCTGTCCTCTTGTTATCATGGTTGGTTTTAAGCTGTCGTGATTGGTCTGTGCTTGTTAATCTTCTGAGTTAGTAAACTGTTTCCTTTGTATAGTTCACTGTTACTACTTTCTGTACAGTATTATTTTATCTTTATAAATAAACATTAATGTTTGTCTGTGTGTCTCTTATGTCCTCTTAAACAGCTCATCCGAGCGACTTGAAACTTCGAGAAATTATGGAATACTCTCCTGAGAATGTTCTGGCACAGATTGTAATTTGAAAAAAGAAGCCTAAATCGATATTTTTCAAAACAAAATCATATGCCTTATTGAACCGTTTATCCGATTGACTTGAAACTTTGGGAAGTTATGGAACACACCTCTGGAAAGGTTATGGTATAATTTAAAGTTCGAAAAAAGGAGTGTAAATCGATATTGTTTCAAAAACAAAATCTAATTAAATTTAAAAAAAACTTTCTATTTTCTGACTGAGCAGTCGCACACTTATACTGATATTAGGAATTATTAATATTGATATACCTAATAATCAATATATGGTGATAATCACGCTGTGACGTACAGGTAATACGTGAAAAGGTGAAAATAAAATTGTATGCAGTAATTTTTGTATGCGTTATAGTAGTCTTCATAACAGCTGTTTTAACGCTTAAATTATATTATTTTGTTGTAACATACAATATTAAGTTAGAAGGCTATTGGTTTGAAAATTTCTTTAATTTATAATAATAAATATATTAATTTATAAATTATATCTTAATAAATTATATAAATTCTAAATTAAGTTTAGCCAAAGTTAAGACGCCAATCATTTACTAATAGGAGGTACGAAGTTCGCCGGGTCAGCTAGTGATTATATATGAATATTAAAAGTTTAGTGGTTTTATGATGGAAGAGAGTATTTGTGCGTACACTCAGTGTTTACAGATTTAAAAACGGAACTAATGTTGCTTGATATGCTGGCCATCTTCCTTTACGTCATAGTATATGACGTCATTTCAATACTAGACATCTACTTGGAATAACTTTCTTGATGCCTGAGTGAATATATCGACACTTTGGTAAACTAATACTGTTATAACTTACATCGCTATAGGGGAACGTTCTAGTTTAGTAATCAGCAGCGTCGTGGTGTAAGCTAAAAGCCTTCCTTTCTTACGTTTACTATTATTCATTTCTTATCTGAAACCTCCAACTATTTGTTTTATTTGTGTTGTAAGCGTTATACACTTTTCATTCCTTATTGAAGTTACTTTCCAAGGAAATAGGGTTTGATAAAGGAGAATGTTTTTCGGTTTCACAGCACAGAATAAACAAAGGCGTAATGAAGGAATCTTCATATTTATTTTCGTAAATAAGCAATGAAAAATGATTTATTTACCAGAGTTGGATGAGCATTAGGAAGGTTTAATGTAATCTAGACCTTTCGGAAGAACATCATACTTAAGAGACATAGGCATTTACCTTTCCAAAAATGGATGAAATTGAAGTACAATAAAACCGTGAGATAAACGCCACCAAATTGCAAGAGAAAGCGTAATAAAGGGGGTGTCTTGCATTAGAGAGCATGATAAAGGGTTCTTGCTCGGGAGAGCGTGATAATGTGTCTTTAGACGTCTTGGACGGCAGAGTGCAATAAAGGAGGCATCTTGCACAAGAGAGCGTAATATAGGCTTTATTGCTTGGGAGAGTGTAATAAAGGGGTTCTTGCATTAGAGAGTGTAATAAATCGGTCGTCTTGCATGGGAGAGCGTAATAAAGAGGTTCTTGCTTGGAATAGCGTGATAAAGGAGGCGTCTTGGACGGAAGAGCGAAATAAATGATCGTTTAGCATGAGAGAGCTTAATAAAGGGGTAGTTTGGTCGGGAGAGCGTAATAAAGGGAGCGTCTTGCACGAGAGAGCATAATAAAGGGGTATTAATGCTCGGGAGAGCGTAATAAAGTTGGGATCTTGCACGATAGAGCATTATAAAAGGGCTCTTGCTTGATAGAGCTTAACAAAGAGGGCATTTTGGACGGGAGAGCGTGGTAAAGGGGTTCGTTGTACCGAGATTTAGCTATTTTTCTTCAATAGCCATTTTATTCTATAATATAGGATATTAAACTAACAAAAATTAGTTATAGGTTTTTATACTTAGATATTTTATTATACGATTCTGTAAAATATCTAAAATATATACTCTCCCTAACATAAAGTAAAAAAAAGATTTTATGAAACTTATGTATAACTGTTATTACAAAGAAAATATTGGAAACAACCCTATACTACAAAAGTTATCAAACATAACGGGCAATACAAGTTACCTAAGATTAAATGCCTATGTACATTTCGATGACCATGTCATCATCATCAGAGGGTCTTACAGCAAAGACACAACCTAGGAAACAAAAAGTTACAATCTAGAGTTGGTTTGTCTATTGAGTTAGTAATTTGTCATTTTTTCATTTAGATTTGATTTGTTCCTTAATTTTATTATGTTTATGAATTTGTAACTATTCCCATACTGCCATATTAGGTTTGATTAAAGTTGTATAGTTTAAATGCATATTTTTCATTGCATAAATTGTTGATTAATTAGATTTAAAGGCGTGTTAAGCTACGTTTGATTTAATTTGGGCTTTAAACGGTTCCATATATATATATATATATATATATATATATATATATATATATATATATATATGCTGATACGTATTCCTTCACGGATGGAAAAATATGATGAATAGTTACTATCTGGAGTACATCCGTTCATTCTGCAGTCCATAAATTCGCAGTTCCGACGTTTCGCTAGAATCTCATCCAGCATTGACGAGGTGAACCTAACAACAGTAGAAGAGCGAGTGAAGAGCGCAGATAACTCGGCTCCTATATATAGAGGAATGAAGCCACGCCCATTAACGTCAATACACACACACTGACGTCAATCCACACACACCTGATCCAAACAATTACTCACATTCCTTTGCCTTTGTTCACCTTTCTGCCGATAGAATCTATCGATGACACACTTCCAAACTGCGGGCAAATTCAAAGTATCATCGCATTTGTTAAGACTCCCTTGCTTCTCTATTTCGATAGCGTCACGAATAATTTTAGTATCGGCAGAAAGGTGAACAAAGGCAAAGGAATGTGAGTAATTGTATGGATCAGGTGTGTGTGGATTGACGTCAGTGTGTGTGTGTGTTGACGTCAATGGGCATGGCTTCATTCCTCTATATATAGGAGCCGAGTTATCTGCGCTCTTCACTCGCTCTTCTACTGTTGTTAGGTTAACCTCGTCAATGCTGGATGAGATTCTAGCGAAACGTCGGAGCTGCGAATTTATTGACTGCAGAATGAACGAATGTACTCCAGATAGTAACTATTCATCATCATATATATATGTATATATATATATATATATATATATATATATATATATATATATATATATATATACCTACTTTCTTTTCGATTAGACGATGTATAATGTTTTTGAAACCTCGGCATTGTATTTAAAAATTCCTCTACTACGTGAGTGACAAACGTTTTTCGGTTGGTTTATGTTATTGTGTGTTGTAGAATTATGCGATTATTCCCTTTTTTAATAAGATTTTTTTTCTTTCTTTATATTGTGTCTTTGAATTAAATATAAAGAAAGTTCATTTTGATGTAGTTAAATTATTGTTCATATTTTGGGTGGATGAGGCTATTTATTATTCTTATTTATCCATGGTTTTATTGACCTATGTGGTATATTATTTGTTTTTAATAACTATTTGTATATGTTAGTGAGATTTTAAACATTCCTTGTAAAATTGAGTTGTACGCAATCATGTTTTGTGTGGATTGGTATGGGTAATAAAACGTAGCACTTAAGGGGCGGTGGGCCTTGGCGTGAGGCCAAGGGGAGGGTGGAGGTGCTCGAAGGTCGTTTTAAAAAACATCTACCCTTGTTCTTCCGTTGACTCATAGGGTTAACACATTATTTTGTTACTTATAAATACTTTCTAATACAAAGTAAAAATATCAACAAATGTAAATAGGGCGTTCACGGATACGTGCTAATAGGATTGTCTAAGGATTGGTGACCTACGGATTCAATGAGGGATGACGACAGTGCCTGATTATGTCTAGACTCTTAACACACAATTTCTATCTGAGCCAGATTATAAAATTTAACCTGTACTGTGACCTACGAATTGAGTATTTAATGGGTTTTGCATATATGCTAAATGTTAGTCTTAAGAATTTTATTTTAATTCTTCCTCTTTGGTAAATTATGATTAAGTTCAAGTCCTTAATACGTTTTAGATTGATTTAAGTATTGTTTGTTTCATTTTATAAATTGTTTACGCCATCGTTAATATAATCGGTAGGAGCTTTGTATGAGATTTTCGCCAAGGGGAATAACTGCTTAATTTTGCTTATTTCTGTTCAACAAAAGTAGTATAAATGCTGACAGTTAAAAATCAATATAGTGGCTTTGAATTAGTCGTAAATATTTCCATTTAAACCTTTCAAACCTTATTACGGTCATAAAAGTTTTAATTAATTTTGTGCTTTCTACTTTCGTATCAGACTTGACACAACAATATTCATAGTGCAAGGTTGGCAAGCCTGTTTCTCAACAATGAAGCTGCTCTATCAGGTGATATTCCTTGCAACAATGTGTTACATGGTCGGAAGCTCCAGCGTAACAAATCGTCAAGAAATAAAAGGGGTTAGTTGAAATAAATTTGATCGTGAAATAATTGTATATTTTATTTTATCGTATATAGTGGCTTTAGGTTTGTCGTAAATATTTAGCTATTACCGTTTCAATCCTTGTTACAGTCATTAAGTGTGGTAATTAACTTTGTGCTTTATATTACCTCCATATCAGACTTGACACAACAGTCTTCATAGTGCAAAGTTGGCAAGCTTGTTTCCCAACAATGAAGCTGCTCTATCAGTTATTCTTTCTCGCAACAATGTGTTACATGGTCGAGAGCTCCAGCGCAACGAATCGACAACAAATAAAACGGGTTAGTTAAAGTACATTAAATTTTGCAACAATTATATATTCTGTCAGGTCATATGAGATAATAATTTCTCAAAAATTTGTAATATAAGCATTTGCATATCAAGGTGTTTAAAAAAAAAATTATATGTGCATTGCAAAACTATTGGTAAAGCTGCCGATCAGGGGGAAAAACTAAAAATGGTCCTACGAAATTTATCGATATAAGAAACCGAAACCAAGTTTCTTGTTAAATATTTTTTTATTCGTTTCACAAGTAAGAGTATTTAAAATACAAATACCGTGAGCTTTTACCATTCTTAGCATTAACAAGAGGCTCGACACTCGTCAACAGCTGAAACATAACTCCAAGCGGGCAAGTTCTTTGCAGACATATACTACTAAGCGTGAAATAGAGGAATCTCATTTTGGTATAGATTTAGGCGAAAGCTATTTTCAACTATTCAAATACAAACAACAAATGTTTTCAATTTAGGAAAGTTTTTGCTTTTGTACGGGACTAGGTCTGTCACTGCGGTTTTCGTTAAAAGACAAAATAATTTAATTCTGTCTTCGGCGCTCAAATTATTTAAATTGTTGACATTTGAAAAAAAAAATATTTAAAAATACATTAAATAGAACTAAAACAAGTATCACAAGACATGAATAAGTCTAGATAAATAGATTGACATAGGATATGTTTAGCTACATGTTTGTAACGAAACGCAGGAAAGGAATATGTATAGAACACAATCAAACAAGTTTTAGGTGAAAAGATATAGATCCAGCTGGAATCCATCAGGTTTGCTACACATATACCAACGGCGCTCCAAGTGGGGAATGGAAAGAGTTTCAAAAATAGTTGTTTTGAAAGAGTTATAAGTCAAACTAGGATATAACGGACTTGCTAGTCATGTACGAGCAAGTTAAAAACTCTGAGTCATAAATAGAAGGAAGTAATAAAACAGGTTGAGTTGAAGTTAAAAACGTAAACACAACTTGCAAGGGTGGTATAGGAGAACGTGACCAAATATTTTTTTATGCTTACAGTTGACTAAACAATTGCTTTTACAGGATTCTTTCTTTACATATTTAATTTTTTTTAGTAATTTTTTTACTTGAAATGTAAAATATGTAAGTGTAATGTTTTTTGCTCTCATTAGGCTTCTATACATATATATATATATATATATATATATATATATATATATATATATATATATATATTTTCTTTTTAAATTACTAGTCTACTGATTTAAAAAAATGTTTTTTTTTAACCTTCTGATGACAGAAAATGTGTTAGCAAAAATTACACAAAGGTTGCGTAAATACGTGTAGTAAGGATTTATTATTGTTTATAAATTACTCATTATTGCTTATATAGTGTATAATCGTCTAGAAAAGTGATAGTCTGAAGTGCTCCAGGACCCTGTCTTTTAGCAGGAGGCCGTTACATGTTACTCAATTTCTTTTGAAACAATCCACGCCAGGTTCCAGTTACCGTGCCAATATATATATGGTAAGATTACAGCACAAATATAAATTTGAAACGTCTTCTCGAAAATCTAGTTTTAAACCGTATTGATTTGGCTCCTAACCCATCCTAAAACCAAATCCAAATAATCTAACCTAACCTTATTTTTTCTTATTTATCTGTTATTTTTATTAAGTTTTTAAAAGTTTTATAAATAGGACATAAATGGTTTTTCGGCATTTTTTTAGTTTGTTTTAAAATTGCTCATAATTTACATCAATTATTTATTTTTATCAATATTTGTATTACTTTATTTCTTATAATATATTTATGCTTTCTTTACTTCGATTTAGTTTATCCTCCCAAGTTCTGAATTTTAAAGGTTTCTTGAATAGAGAATAGTTGAGGGCGTGATTATGGTCAGTTTTAATATACTCCCGCATTTGTTTCATCTGGGGAATCTGGGTAGAGCCCGTTATACTCTTTCTTATTCCTCCTGAAACAGGGAGTAGATATACTCCTTATGCCCCCAGTAGAGAGTAGGCTTACTTCAGTTAGGCGATCCATGTTCCCCTGCATCCTGTACTTAGAAGTTTTTATGAGTCTCCCTTTATCCTACCTGTATCCACATCATCAGAGGGGGTAACAAGCGACAATGGTTGCCTTAAAATTTAAAAATATCATCGAGCATCATCACCTTTACAGGGCTGTAGCAGCTTTACTTCAGACTTATTTTTATTTGATATTTCTAAACTTATGATAATCGTGTTACTATTTTCGAATTGGTGAAAGCATTTTGTAAGACTTTTATAATAAAAATATTTTTAATTGTTTCAAAAAAAAATTAAAGCTTTTTTATTTTTAGCTTTTTATTCACAAAGCAATTTTGTAACACTAAAGTGTTCTTCAAAGTAAATAACTAAACATAACTAAACAATTAGTATCTCTGTTCCTGAATATAACAGTTTATACTTTAAAATTATATTATGTAATTTTCATATATATATGATCAATAGTTATTATCTGGAGTACATCCGTTCATTCTGCATTGCATAAAATCGCAGTTCCGACTTTTCGCTAGAAGAGAGAGTTGGCTCGCTCTTCAACTGTTGTTGGGTTCACCTCGTCAATGCTAGATGAGATTCTAGCGAAACGTCGGAACTGCGAATTTATGCACTGCAGAATGAACGGATGTACTCCAGATAGTAGCTATTCATCATATTTTTCCATCCGTGAAGGAATACGTGTCAGCATATATATATATATATATATATATATATATATATATATATATATATATATATAACATTTAAAATGATTCATATATACAGTAAATTTATTTAAAAGTATATTATTTTCACAATGGTTTTACATGTTTCAGTCCATCAACCAGTATTTTGAACTGCAAAACCTCTATCGACATTTTATGAAAATCTACAATAAAACATATTCGAAAGAAGAATACGAAAAACGTTTTTTCATTTTCGCAGAAAACCTAAAAAGGGCCGCAACCTTTCAAAGTAAAAATCGAGGTACCGCGAGATTTGGAATAACGAAATTTTCTGACCTGACAGGTGAGTAAGTGATTTAACCATTATTTAATCATATAGAATATGTATACTTATAGGCAGTACATGAATATTTATCGATTTTTTCAGCTGAAGAATTTCGAAAAATATATTTAGGGCTGAAACCTGAGTTGGGCGTGAATATTACTTTACCAAAAGCGGAAATTCCAAATATAGGCATCCCTCAACAATTTGACTGGAGGGAGGAAAATAAAATCAGCGAAGTGAAAAACCAGGTAAGTTGAAGAGTTATTCTAAAACGTTTCCTCATTTACATACAATTTAAGCTTCAATTCTACCTTCTACAAAATAATAAAATCATATTTCGATAATTTGCATGAGGTTTAGTATTTTCAGAGAATATATATATATATATATTTTATTATTATTTTCTTTGATATTTTACGTTGTCCATTGTATTTCCGTTGCACTGACTTTATGAAGTTAATATATTACTATTGTAAGTAATTTTAAAAATTACTTACAATAGAAATATATTGACTTCATATATATATATATATATATATATATATATATATATATATATATTCGTATTCCTTCTAAGATGGGAAAAATATCATAAAAATTTAATATCCAGAGAACATCCATTTTTTTGTAGCGCATAAAACACAGTTCCGACGCGACGTCTAGCCATAATCTCATCTAGAATGACGAGGTGAACCCAACGACAGTTGACTGGAACTTTTACTAATGTTGGCTTTACCAATGTTAACGAACTAACCGATGTCCAAAACTAACAAGCTAGATACTCTTTAATTTTATTTTAATTACTTTTTATTAAATAAATTAATTCATATGAATTAAGTAACATAATCTTGGTTAAATCAGCCGTTGTACCACCTAACCAGCTGTTTTATGAAATCACATGCTATCTGTTATTACTATTAAATTCCTTCTTCTCGCTCACATTTTTCTTATTTATATCTTGTACAAATTTTCTATCGTTAATAAAATACGTTTTTATTCATCAACTTAAGCTCAAATACATTTTTTTAAACCTGTAGTGTAGGACAATCGATGTTAATAAAGTTTTTTCAAATATTTATTCAATAATTAAATTATAAAATTTCTGGGGTCGACCCGGATTTGAACTGAGAATTTTCATGCTCGAAGTCTAGCGCTCCTTGGCACTGCGCCTACTTTCTAATACCTAGAAATATTTTTCTCCCGTTTATGCATTTTTCCCATCTGGTTATAGTTAAACCTCCATTGTACAATCTTAAACTATTACCATGGTTACCACACAATATCATAAATTGTGCTCTGGGGTAACTAAAATAAAATTTTTCTTTGTTAACCTCAGTAACAATTTACTTCAACTATTTATTTATGTTACTGTTTTTTTAAGACAAATGGGTGGAAATAACTATAATCTATACCTTGCCCCTTTTGTGAAAAATGTTTCTGTCATACGGCACTAAAATTAATTCATTATTAAATATATTGAATGAATTATTATCTGAAAAAAAATGTAATAACATCGAGTATCAGACAATACAAGTTTAAACAAATGTATTTGAATACAAGTATTTTATTAAAGATTGTAAATTTAAACAAGATACATATAAGAAGGGTGTAAACTTATAACAAGAATTAACAAAATACCAGTATTAGTTTGAAAAACATTTTTTTGTTTAACAAAATTAGATGCTATTCCATTATTAGTACGGAAAACATAGTTCTAGTTCACCTTGGTACTGGGTTCTGAGTAGAGCATATATGTGAAGAAATATTTTGTTTTTTGTAAAAAGCAATATTTCAAACTTATAAAACATAATTTTAATTCTAAATTGCTAAAGTTCTAAATTGTATGATAGAATATCTTGTATTATTTAAAATAAAATTATTACAAAAATAATGTATTTAGCTAAAGTCATTGTATTTACGTATTTAACCGAATATAATGTTAGGGTCTTGAACTTTTAATAGGTGAATACAACTTTTTTTGTTTTGTTTTAAAAGGGGCAATGTGGTTCTTGCTGGGCGTTTTCCACCACTGGGAACATTGAAGCCCTGTATGCAATTCAAAAGGGTCAGTCACTTACGCTCTCCGAACAAGGTGAGCAATTTTAAAATGTTTTATTTAGTTTTGGGCAAAATTGTAAATTGCCTTGCCTATATAGTATTATCATTTAAAGAATGCACTATAATTTCCTGGCTGTTATCGTAATAGTTTCACTTTTATAACTGACTGTACCAGTTAGTTGCAAATGAAGTAAAACTCTTATTTGGTTTATACATTTGTCATAACGTTTCTAATGGTTTTAGGGCTTTTTTATTACTACAAATAATTACACATTGTTCTTCTTGACTTTAGTTGTGATTAGGTAGGCTGCGCACGTAAATAATATCTGGCGTTTAAGCGACTCACATTTAATGTAGTTTTTATACAATATCCTGAATATTTGCCAACCACAGAAAAAGGTAATTTTAATTAGAGAATAACAATTTTGTATTTTTTCTTTTATAAATATAATGAAGAATTTTACGGTTCCTTTGAAAATATATTCTCATACACACACACGTGCACACACAGACACGCACACACAGACACTCACACACACATACACACACACACACACACACACACACGCGCACACACGCACACACACACGCACACACACACACACACACACACACACACATATATATATTAAAAAATATTAAAATAATTTCATTGAAAGATTACAATATATATATATATATATATATATATATATATATATATATATATATATATATATAAATTTAATAAATTAAAAATATTTCAAAAACAAGAATACTTTTAATGAATATATTTATTCTAAGCTTTTCGCCGAGCCTAAGCTTTTACAAAATTCTGTAAAAATATTTTATTAGATAATTATTTTCCTGAAGATGCTGACATTATTTTATCGGCGAAAAGCTTAGAATAAATATATTCATTAAAAGTATTCTTGTTTTTGATATATTTTTAATTTATTAACTATATTACAAGAAAACATATCACCATATTTAATATATATATATATATATATATAGTTATGACTAATATGATAATTGCAAAATAATAAATAATACTAAACGAAACCATTTCCCCTTCAAAATATAATAAACGCTAATACAATTTTCCCTCAATATCAATGATTTGTGAATGTAAAGTTATTTTAATTGGGTAGAGAATGAATAATGTATATTAAGGGAACTGACGTCACAATTCTACGGATTTGTATACAGACAAAACCATCGCAGAGTTTCCATTCATGCTTGTTTCGAGTGTTTGACAAGAGATGACTAGAGGGTCGATTAGTAATACTCAAATTACCTAGAGTCCTACAGGAACTCTACAGAAATAGAACTCCAATATAATATGACAACGGAATATACAAGAATCCTCAGATCACGAATACCCCCTCCTCAGCGGTATTATCAAGCCAATGTAAAAGACATTAAATCGGCGCTCATTGGTTAAAATACGATAGAAGAGGGAAGGGGTAGCCTTGAGTTAAGACTTGGATCTTTTCAAACTGGTGGACATCGCATCTAGGCTACTTGAAGTATATCTAGGAATTATCCGACTCCAAGGACTTTATCGTTCGCGAGAAGATACCGCTTGTGATTAATTCGTCAATTTTGTTGTATTTGTTATTTAGGTGAAATTCATTAATTATTTTCTAACAAACTAGGAAAAATTAAATTTCAAAACATTCTTCCATCAAAGGTCTTAAAACATTACATCCTTCTAGAAGGACGTTAGGTTAATGGGACATCATTTTTTTGCTTTAATGGGTAATGAAACATCTGTGGTAGTAAATATTTTTTATTATAATAAAATCAACAAAACAAATGTACAAAAATGAATTGTTTTAATTATCATCGAACAAATACATATCACTTTTTTGCGATATGAAACAAAACAATCTACATGCAGGGGTATGTCACATTTCATACACTTCGTTGTGGGTTTTTTTTTGAACAAGCTCGACACTTCAATTGTTGCTTCTTTCCAGTTGGGAGAGTAGGTAAGCTACACACGAGATTATCTACACCATCATAACGGCTGTCTATGAGTGATGTCTTACTTGGGCGCCCTCGTTGTGAAACCACCCTCTGGTTTGACTCCAAAATATTATCAGCAACTCTCCTTCGGAATTCTAAATGGTCCTTATTTTTGGATTCCTTCTGCCCTTAAAGTTGCCAGGCGTTGTGCTCACACACATCTATAAGATGGGCCAGTAAGGGGAAGTACCATTTTTTCCCACGGATCCCTATATAATGAAATATTTTGATCAGCTCTGTCGATCCCACCCATGAACTGATTATAGTTGTGAATGACTTGCGGCTGTGTGACTTGGATTTTCTTTTTTTTCTCTCTTGAAAACCTACTCTCTAATGCCAGGGGACGTACGGCGTCATAGTTTGCAGCCATTGTAACTATATTGTTGTCATTCCAACGTGTTACACTTATTCCCTAAAGATGATCAGTTGAATAATCGTCAGCTCTTCTATCCTTGTTTTTTTCATTTCCTCTACACTCTTCAAAAGACAGCTCCCATGAATACGGTTTTCCCTGATTGTTCCTGTCCCTCTTATATGTCTTTTTTTCATAGCATCCAACAATTCCACACTTGTAAACAAGTTGTCAAAATATACTCGATATGGAACCATTGGAGGACGTTCGTCAATGTATGACACGACTACACCGTATCCCATACGTTTGTCCCAATAGTTTTTTGAGCAGGTGTTTACACCCTGATAAGGCTCTAGCAAAGATAAATATCCACTTGAAGTACCTCCACACCAAAATTTCATACCGAAACGAATAGGTTTATCCTTAATAAATTGTTTCGCCCCATGACTGCCGAAATACGGCACCATAGATTCATCAACCGAATGATTTTGCTCATGTGGGAGGAAATCAATAAATCTTTTATTCAACATATCTAAGAGAGGTCGGGTTTTTGCAAATCTATCGGTTTTATCTAGTTCATCATTATTACAAACTTGAAGGTTGGACATGATGAATTGGATTGTCGTATTATCCTGAAATCCTTCTGGAAGGTCTTCTAAATTTGAGACTGAATACTACGCAAACACTAATAGCAAAAAAAAAACTGTTTGGCTTTCACAAACGTAGATTGATTCCATCCGAAGGGAGAAATACGCTTAAAATCATGAAACCACTAAAAATAGATCTCTTGTACTTACCCGTCAACACAAATGTCTATCTCGTCAGCCATAACGAAAACACACTTGTAGAAACACCATTGAAAATCTCCAAATAAATGAAACCAAACTCTGCTCACGTGGTCAATGGAAAGAGTAAGGCCTAAGTAAACAAATGAGGGCTCGCCATCTACTCGAGCTAACGTGAAGTTACATCCCTCCTTCATTTACGCGGCAATCTCGAACATGCTTCCAGAAGGCCATCAGGGTAATCTGGGATAATATTCTATAAATCGGGTAATTTTCCAAAAGAAGACGTTGCTTGCCATGAGGGAAGAGGTAAGCACAGCGTTTCTCCTATCCAGCGGAAATTTGTCCAATGATTCAATTACGTTTTATGCACGACAAAATTATCGATTATACTCCATATATATACTACTCACATATAAAAGATATTATTGATAAAAGATAATGATTGGTTCTGTCTGGCAATGAGTGATGTCAAATTTCTGGCGCAGTTGAAGTCGGTGACAAATGGCCTCTGAAATGTATGAAGTACTAGTATGTAAAGGGCCACTGCGTTTACTAGTGTAACACTGTTACCAGGTTGACAGTTTTCACGGGATTCTTTGGTCGTTAAAGAAATCCAATCTTTTTGAGGCTCTGGAAACACTTGTGCATCAAAAATGCAATATCGAGCATTAGTCTTAAAAACTGGCGCAACCTTAATAATCAAATACATACAATGTAAGGCAAATATTTTCCCTTCAGCGTAAGGTTTAAGATCTTAATGTTTCCTTGACATTGTTAATTGTAATAAATTGGAAGACCTAATAGTTTATATCAGAAAGTCTTATTATTAAAACGCCTAAATGTTGAATTCATTATTAAAGGATAGAAAGAAGGGCGAAAGATAACTTACTGTAACAAGGTAAAGTACTCTTCTACCCTAAAATTGGTTATAATTTCACCTTACTTCCAGTGTAAGGGAATAACTATACAAATATGCTTATCTTACGTACCTCATGTCATCCTTGTCCTCTCCTTAATAGAACAAGTTCACTGGAATATAACTCACATAGTTGGTATGGGTTCCTCTTTATATCGAGCCAGGGTGCTCCTGCTGAAAACGAATCGACTGTCTGCATAACAATGCTCATCTTCCATTATCAAATTACTGACCATCTGAAAAAATGTTTCAAATAAATAAAATAATTTTGAAAATATCACTATAGCGAAATGTATGGTCTATATTGAAAATAAAAATGAAACCAATTAACACAGCCGTGCTGTGGAATTATATATATATATATATATATATATATATATATATATATATATATATATATATATATATATATATATATATATCGCATTATGTATTCTTGTGTATTAATAAAGAACTAAGTCTAAATACAAATACAAGAATTATAATTGAATTTACAATTCAAAGCTTTTCGTTGGCTAACAGTACCAACATCATCAGAAATACTAAACCCTCAGTTAATATTCCTGATGATGTTGGTACTGTTAGCCAACGAAAAGCTTGGAATTGTAAATTCAATTATAATTCTTGTATTTGTATTTAGACTTAGTTGTTTATATATATATCTTGTGTACCTATTAATAATATATTATTTATTCTTTCCCTCAAGATCAAATACATTTCTTTCAAACTTGTAGAGGTGAGACTTGATGTTAATACAGTTTCCTTATACATTATTTCATTGTTTAGTTAAATTTATTGAATACATTTTAGTAATATATGGGAGAAACGCCATTTTTGTATTTCACAAAAGAGCAAGGTATGTAATATAGTTATTTCGTTCCATTTAAAAACAAGTTATAATAGAGGATTTCAGAAGACAGCTGATTTTATGTTATATGTTGTTTGATAGAATAGGTAATGTTATTTTGTTTTTAATAATTGTAATTATTTAATAAAAAGTAACAAAAATAAATTTTTTATTGTTGATGAGTAGGAATTTACTTCGAAATTTCTTTCTTATATTATTATATTACTTGTTTATAACTATCGTAAATATTTGTTTTTTAGAGTTATTGGACTGTGACACCCTTGACGACGGTTGCGATGGGGGATATGTTACCAGAGCCTACAAGGCCATACAGTCTATCGGTGGCCTAGAGAGCGAGGAGGCGTATCCTTACGAGGGAGATAAAGAGACCTGCAGGGTGGACAGTCAGGACATCGTAGCACGTATATCTGGCGGGGTGAGCGTCTCGTCGGACGAGGGAGAGATGGCGAGGTGGCTTTACCAGAACGGCCCTATATCCGTTGCTCTCAATGCTGTCACCATGCAGGTATCTTTGGAACCGTAACTGTTACTATTTATAGGTTATATGTGTTGCGCAGTGACAGGAAGACGTTACTAGCTAAAACATACTTTAATTTCTTTTTTCGAGAGTTGTTTTTAGACGTTTTTCATTTATTAATAACCTACGTATTTTATCTACTGCCCTTATCTAGGTTTCAGTCGTGTGTCATGGAGGCTGCCAATAACACAGTTCCAGCGATCATAAAGTACGAGAAGAAAAACTAATGATAGGAAAAAAACAGTTTTTTAAGGAGTATCTAGCACTAGTCCATGAAGAAATAATATGGGATGGAAATTGGGGAGAGACGTAAATTAGCTTTGCGAACTCTGTCTTCAAATTACAGAGACATATAAAGGAAGATATCCGCAGTCCAGCTCTAGGCCCCCCTCAAACTCGTAACCCCTGCCTGGAGTAATAGCTTGCGTCAGGCGTGGAACTGGAGGCTTGGTACCACGACCTGTGGCAACAGTCTGTAAGAACTCATAAGTCATTCTCTAAGGCTTCAAATGGTAACTGACTCTTCCTTGGAACGAGAAGGTACACCAGCCAGACACTACAGTTTCGACCGCTTTCCAGAACTACTCGGGACCAGTAGAACCTTCCGAACTACCAGGTGTTCCGTCGTACCCTTCATACCTAATCGGACCTCAATCATCTGTTGGTAGGCATTACCAGGGACATGGTCCTGGCATTCACCCACCCCAGGTAACCTTGAGAGCGGTAGCCAGACCGATGAAACAAGTCTAACATGCCTCAGGAAGAACTAGCAATTGTGTCCCCATTCGATCGTCCAGCATACTACATTGAAAGCACTGCTCACTCGATAAGACACAAGTAATCCTGGTCTCTCGTGGGTAGAAACCATCCAACATTATCCAATCTTTTGATATTCCTGGGTATTGGAATTTCATTTTGGTAAAACTCTGCTCCCTTTACACATTTTTAGTTTGGGTGACGTCATAGAGTATTAAACCAATCACAAGCAGATCCGCTTCAAATCTCCACTTTGCCGGATTATTCGCTTTGACTTCCCGGAGAAGAAAAGTAGCTTAGAATTTATTGCACACAACACTCGTGAAATGCACCACTTTTGTAGATATCTGTTCTTGAGCCTAAACAGTATAAAACGAAATACTTATATAATTTTTTTCTTAAATAATTCTGATATATAAAGTAAATTTAATATCAAACGAGTGTTTATGTAATTCAAAAACATATTTATATAGATAAAACAAATATTTATGTAGATCAAACATATGTTTATGTAGATAAAACAAATATTTATGTAGATCAAATACATGCTTATGTAAAATCTTCTTTGTTATTGTCGGAGCCCTGTGCCCTTATTAACAGCTTTTTACAGAAACGACATATCGTTATATATTTATAATAAATAAATAAATAAATAAATAAATAAATAAATATATATATATATATATATATATATATATATTCACTTTCAAATAAGCTATTCCTTTATTTTAGGCGTACAAAGGAGGCATTGACCACCCAGGGGTCGATGAATGCAACCCGAAGGATTTAAACCATGCAGTCCTCATCGTTGGTTACGGTGTCGAAGGTAAGCCCTGAGTTTTATCACTTCTAGAAAACATAAAACTATTTATTTAGAGTAAATTATATTCTTGTATTGGTGTTATGAAAAAGGTTTTCGTGTTGCAAGTACATTAGTGTTTCACTACCATTCTCTACTAGTTACAAATATTTTATAAATAAATATAAACTTTTTACTAACCTAAACCTGTCTCATATTTTACCCAATAAATATAACGCGTTTTAAAAATAGTTTCTTTTCAAATTTTTAACGTTTTAATATAAACAAGAAATTTGAAACATTAATATGTTATTACAAACCATCAGGTTTTTCGGGCGTTTTGTGTTAATTTTCCAGATAAATGTATTTTCAAAAATACATTTAATTGTACTTTAAGCACATTATTAATTTACTTTCTGTACTTCTTGAATAAATAGACCAAAATTATACCGTCCAATATTTTACAGATGACACTCCATACTGGATTATCAAGAACAGCTGGGGCACTTCGTGGGGAGAAGACGTAAGTAATGATAGTTAAAGTTTAAATAAAGTCACAAATTGCCAACAATTTTCATTATAAATAATGTTAATTTCTTTTAGTAAATGGTTTTATAACTAAAACATTTTTTTTTAAACAGTGAAACACATCAACCTTTCTTAAATTTGGAAAACTACCAAACAATGTTTTGTGCGCTAAAATAAACAAGACTGAAACAGTTGTACGATTTTATTTTATTTCATTTTATTTTATTTAAATAGTTTTCACTGCAGTAGTTCGCCCACGTTAGCGAAACCTAACCTCAAATGAAATACGTCAACACGAATACACGGCAACAATAAAAAGTTGGCGTAGCTGATCGAGAAGGGAACTACACTGATTCAGTATCAGTACTGATTATTTTCTAGCATACGATAAAACGAAATTAAGTAAGTTGTTGAAGTAACATATTATGTTTTATGTTGCAGGGGTACTACCGTGTATTCAGAGGGGACGGTACTTGCGGACTCAACAAAGCGGCTTCCTCAGCGGTTTTATAGAATTTCATCACTCATACAAATATGTATAAAATGGCACTCTCAATGTAATATGAACGAAGGAGATATTTTAATAGCACTATAAGGCCAATGAAAAGAAAAATTTATATTTGTGTTTAAAAACCATTTGTTTTCTCTTGCATTAGAGCTTTTCTATATTATTTATTCTGAAAATGTGGTACATTGTTCATTCTATAGAGGTTACTTGCTTCATTTTAATGGGGCAAGAATGGAATATTTCCTAATGTTTAAAGTTTTCTTATGTTAATTAATCCGAGCAACAATGGTATACTCCTTATTGTACAGTTTCATTATATTTTATGTGCACAACAATGATATATTCTCTTGTATAGAATTTTCTTATGTTACCTCTACAACAATAACATGCTTCTTATTGTACAGACTGTCTCTATTTTATTTTATCTGAACAACAATGGAATATTCCTTAATTGTTTATCCTACCTTATGTTAATTTATCTACACAACAATGGTATATTCTTTATTGTTTAGAGTTACCTTATGCTAATTTATCCGGACAACAATGGTACATACTTAATAAACTCATCTTCATTTCTGTTAAGAATATTTCTATATAATTTAGTACAGTTTTCTGCCTTTATTTGTTAAAGTTACAATATTTTCTTGTGTTGACGCGTTTCGGATTGACTTCATTTTCAAAACTTCGTGCTTTTCGTACCTCAAGAAGTACGATTTACGTATTGAAAATGGAGTCCTCCAAAGTGCGTTAACACAGGAAAATATTGTAAAGTTAGGAAAGGCAGAAAACTTTGTATCGAAATTATTTAATGATTTATATTTACTTGTGAAATAAATTTTAATTGAATGGTTTAAAACATCTTACTTTTTAAAGTAACAAATTTATTTTAATTCAATAAAAGAAGAAATGTGAAATGAATTTAGTGTTTTAAGAAATCATTTCCGTAAAAACGTATTTTAAATGTAAGTGACCAATAGTAACAATGTTTCACAAGAACAATAACAGAGGACTCATATTGTTCACTTGAAAAAAATTACACTCCCCTCCAATACTTAATAAATAATAAGGTAAACACTACATGCGATAGAGTTTGTTTATGTAACACATCATTGCTCTCGTTTATGTAACACTTCGTTTTACTGTCTGAAAGGGTTTTGGTAATTTAATAAACAACGACTTATAGTATGTATCTTACTCGAAGTAACTCTGAGACACTTTGTTTTCTTCGTTGTTTTAATTTTTGCTTTCCTAAGTAAAGCTTTGGGGTTGAAAATTTTCCATTTTTTTATGAAATCCGCTTCTTTTAAGTAAGTCTGTCAAATACTTTTCCCTCACAAAGTGCAGAGTCTCGGATTCTCCTAGTCTATGTTTAGACATTACAAACCCGGCTTGAGAAAAGAAATTGTTTTTGGAGACGCTACAACGTTTTCCTTTGTAATGTTTAAAAAGTCATTTCGTTAATTATTTCTTTCTATACGATGAAAATACCTCCCTTATATTAATCTCAGTATTCAACGTTTGGAAATTAACGTTTTGGTATTTTGGCACAAAAACAAGTAATATAATGAAAATTTTTAAAAGTCAATGAAATAACTACTTAGGTTAGGAAGTTACAGATTTATTTTAGTTACTTTTTTTAGTTTTTTACATGATTACAATAAATATAAATAAAGTAACATAACTTTTGCATTAAAACAGCTGTTCTACCACATAGCCTATAACATTAAATCAGCTATTTTATGAAATCATATGTTATCAATTATTTTACGCCAAAAGGGACAAATAACTATATTTCATACCATGCGTTTTTTGTGAAACGTTTTCCTCTCATATAAAACTAAAATTGTTCAGTAAGTATAGTTAGTGAATTAATATTTGCAAAAACAACTAAAATAACATCGTTTCATCTACAAGTTAAAGAAAATAATGTAAATGAGCTTGGGTGGATGAATTAAAATTATTTCATTAATGATTGAAACTTTGAACAAGATATATGTAGGGAGGATGTGAACTAATGAAGGGGATTGAATAACAACTCCTTCCACGTAGTTAAAGTGATGTTATTGACAGAGGGAGTAGGTGTAATGTTTGTTTCAAGTGACGTCAGAAATGTTGAGATAAACGACACAATTGATTCAGTGTCATCTTGTCCTTCGGCGATGACATTTAAACGATCCTTCGTAGAGCCGTAAAACCTGTGAACGAGAAAAAGATAAGAAAGGAATTGAAATAATTGGACATCTTGTATAATAAAAAGAGAACAAATCGGGGATATTACATCGCCGGGAGTCAGCAAATTGCGGATTGGAAATGGAACACCCCTTCAGAAGGAACTGATTTCCTTTTACTGGAGATGGTGATTTTATTGCCCAATCTACTACGAAAGGATTCATTTATTTCCATTTACTGTTTAATCAAACATCTCAGGTCAAACTGTAAAACGACTGTTCCTGATATTTCATAGCTGCATAAATCTATAAATTTATGCATAGTTATAACAACTTTATAACAATAACTTTATAGATATATTGTTATGCGTATATTTATACTTGCAACAATAATAATGTAATTGACGTTAATTAATATACGTTGAAGATGGATTTAAACCTATTCCGAGATATCTTTGAAATTTTATTTTTATGAATGACCACGTATGCGAGCGACTTACCTCTTGCAAGAACGTTGTCATTGACTATCAATTGTCCCTGTGTTGTGCGATGTTTTAATATCACCATCCATTTTCTTCTTTTTAACATCCATGTCGAATTTATATTCCTATTGTACTGGGTTGAATATGAAATCAAATATCTCCTTAGAATGTTAAAAAAGTCACATCATTTTGTAAATAGGAGATAAAAATACCTAATCAGATTGTCAACTGAGAGATAAAAATATTTCCTTA
>JBAIZL010000005.1:282092457-282097457 GCA_036971475.1 Prosapia bicincta | reverse complement strand
TTTAAACATGACGCAGTAATTGAATTGGAAATCATTAGGTGCACCGATGGAAGAATTAATTTTGTACTTTTATAAAGTTTATTATATAACCTCGATATTTAATTATTCTTATTACGACGTTGTCAATTAATGTTAATAAATCATAATTTATTATAAATAAAACGAAAATTATGTTTTTATTTTCCTTAATTTGAATTTCCATTTTCCGTTAAGCTAATCGATATTTAAATGAGAACATTTACGTTGTCTATTTATAGAATTACTTATCGAGACTTGAACCAGTTAACGGATTGACTCACTAACACTGTGTACATTTTGAGTAAACATATATTGAGCACATATTTATTATCTGAAACAGTAAAACTGAATTAAGGGGATATTTCCAACTTACAATAGCAAAGTAAATAATTTTGGTTACTTTAAAAACATTCAATCTTTATTCAACCATATGTATGGTATTGGTCCCTATATAATTTAGTTTCTTTGTACCTTATTAAATTGAGTAAAGAATAACAATATTTTAATAAAGACTTTTAGAATGCTAAATGTTGAGTATTATTGGTAACAATATCAGGAAACCTATTTACGATCGGGCCATTCTCCGATTGAATCCAAATTTTAAACATTTTTTGTGTATATCGTTGATTTTCATTTGGCAAAAGAATGTTTAAGCTACTCACGTTAAAATAAATGGGTTGCCAAATTGGATAGATTTCATGAAAAATTAAGTTAAATTTGTGTTTTATATATATATATATATATATATAAGTAGTACAGATTTATCGTGGGTGATTTCATGTTTGTATTTATTTAGTTATATATTTGTGGTTTGTTTATTATAATCATGATAAGACAGTTAAAGTTACAATATAATTTATAATTGGTTTTTAGTTGTAATTAAAAATTAAAAAAAGATAATTAAAAATATTACAGTGTGTTTGTGTATTAGAAACTTTTAGAAGCTTATTATGGTTACTTAGTAACGTACATTATTTTTGGGCTTTCCTCTTCTACCTCTAAACCGTAGTAGCAAATAACACGTCCCACTTTCGATTTTGCATATGAATAGATTATAATTTAAATGAGTTAAGTTTTTGTATAGTTAGTTGCTTTTTGTTCATCAGAACAACAGTAAATACCAATATTACCACATTATATATACACTGTTACAATATAGTTTGTAAACGGAAGATTAGCAAGCGTCGTCCAGGAGCCACCTCTGCCACATGTCTTTTTGTTCAGCTAAGTGATTAACTATTAATATAATTTTTGGTGTCAAAATCTAATTTCCTAAATAAAGCTATGGCCGGCAAAATAGTGCGAGTTACGGAATGTGAGTAGATGTGAAAGTGATTAATAAATCCATATGATGTTACTAATAAATTTTAAACACCAATTGTTAGAATCAATAGATCTATTTAACCTATTTTGTAAAGCATCCAATTATTGAAGCAATCTTGTTGTGCATATCTCATATCTGTACCACTAATTCTTAAACAATAACAATTATTCTAAATTTTAACAGATTAAACACAATTAAAAACGAGAGTTAAAATTGTATGAATTTCGAAAATTGTATTTTTTTTATATGTAGACCCATGCTCAATAAATTTTAATTTGTATTGTTTACAAAAATAATTTTTTTTTATTGAACGTACCACTTATAAAATTAAATTCTAGAATGTCCTTAACTTAGCAGGTTAACTGTTGACTATGTAACATCTGGCTGAAATATTTAACATCTAACATATAAAAAAAATAATAAATTTAAAGTGTTACAAGCATATCGTCTTGAAAGATTTTCATCTACAAAACGAGAACACATACAAACGCGGCACCGTTTAAGATAGAGCGATAGAATGCAATAAGACGGGGCTCTTCTCAGCGATGTAGCTGTACTTCTTGATTAAAGTGGTTTGATTGTTGTCGGAATCAAAATGAAATTCTCTCCTCATTGTTGGCGCGCCAGGTGAAGTTCTAACAATAGCGTCTCAACTGTAACATGACAGGTCTGAACTTTTTCTTCCACGTCGGCTGAACAAACCTATGTATTCTATCTGTCCCTCTGCAAAAATATACGTTCAAGTGTTTACACTAGTTTAAAATATGCAATTTAAGTGCTCCATTAAATCTGGATATAGAATAATCCAGTAACTCGTTTTTTTTTGCTGTACGTTTAGATTTTATATTTATTTTCTTAAACTACCCTTCGATAATATATATTATATGATATATTTAATATTAAAATTGAACATATATCTTCTTCTGGTAAGAGCTTTTAATAAAGTAATCAAGTAAACAGTACCGAAACTTAATTAGCTGTAGTTACATTCTCGATCAGCTGTGCCGACTTTTGATTGTTGTGTATTCGTGTTGACGTACTTCATTTGAGGTTAGTTTTTGCTGACATATTAGCAACTACTGCAGAGAAAACTTAAAACTTTTATCGCAGAGCATTATTTTCTCTCATTTCGCAATTGACGTTTGTGTGCCAGGTTTGTCGCAAACTGCATTACGTTTTCAAGAACAATTTCACAAAAACAGGTCAGATACAAATTAATCAGAAACAATTTTAGAAGAGCAGATAGAGTTTTGAATGGCTGGATACAACGTTTAACTATAGGGAAACACAATTACGTGTATAACGTGCATGAAACAACCCCTCTTCACCAAAATGGTGCAAAATATTCAAGAACGGTGCGAGTGTTGCCTCAAATTGAATGGAGAACGTATAGAACATGTTTTACCTTCTAACCTTCGACTTAGCTTCGTTTTATTTGTATGTGTTTGTAAAACTATATAAATAAAATAAAGTCAAATCAAATGAAATCTTATATATGTTTCAGATCAGTTTATTTTGCGCATAATGTATTTAAATAATATTTTAAACAATTAAAAAATATATCTCTATACACTGCATTAAAATAACGCTAAAGTAGATATTTGTTTTCTAAGGGGGTAACGAAAGGTAGATAATGTAATTGCATTAATAAAATGAAGACGTTAGAGAATATACAGCGCTAGTTAGTATTCAAGTCACGTACCGGAATAAGAATGCTTCATTAACATGTTGTGCGGGTGTCATCTCTCTCAGTCAAGGCGCTTGTGTAAGCTTTACTGAAAGTAGGCCTACACGACTTTATAAGCGTTACAGTTCCTTTACAACAAAATCACAGTTTTTTTATGAACTGAGCACTCCTTTTAGCGCATAAACAAAAACATTGCACGACAAATTATCATCGAGTTGGTGTCACCGTAAGGTTGTATATATACGGCGTATAACTATTTAGGCAGAAACTAAGTGATACCATATGACTTCATACATCAGCTGATTTTATGTTTTAGGTTATGTTGTAGAACAGCTGTTTTAAACATAGGTTATGTTACTTTATTTATTTTACATTATGAAGTAAAACTGTCACTATTTAATATTTTTAATAGTCAGAAACATTAAATAATATTTTAATAAACCTTACTGTGAATAATTCAATAAAATGATAATTGGCTTTATTCTTATATTTGAGAACAAAACTTTAAGAACGCTTAACACTTTTTAAAAACAGTTTTGAATCAAAATCTTTAAATATAACTTTTATTCAATACATTTTTTAACATCAAGTAAATGTTTACTATTAACTGCATTATTTTGTTATTAGGTACATTAATTAGATTTTATTAAAGCCTGTAAAATCTTCATACTTCAAATCAAGTATTCACCTCTGGCAGTCGGTCCCACTGACTGCCCTTCGATTTTCTTGTTTATTGTGACATTGCGCCTCAAAACTTTAAACAATATCCCAGTTTAAAATGAATATAAATCATTCATAATTTTAAATTTTAAATATATTTTCAGGTTATATTTAAAACTTAGAACACATTAAATAACATTAAAATGATTGAAATGTACCGAAAAGTACAAAGAGGACAAATTTACTTTATTTAGACTATGATATTTATGGAGTATTCATTATTATGTATTCTAGGTCACTCAGCAGTTGCAAAATTAACAAATAAATAAATAACAAAAACTTACGTAAAATATAAATTTTTATTCAAGAGAATTTAAGAAAAGCAATACTATACAAATTCTAAAATATTCAATTCTTGAAATTATACAAAAATTCCACACTTTATGAGAAGGATTTTCTTCTACATTTATGAAACTCACAAAGAGTAAGTGTACAAAGAAAATGCTATTAGACGCGCTACACATGCTAAAAGCTTTTACTTCAAAAGATTTTGGCAGAAAATAGGGCCGAGCCGGGATCATGTTTCCCATCGGAGTTGGAGTAATACATTTAATATTCAGTATGGGCAGATATACAGAGATGCGGTGTGTATTGAGCGGGGATTGGCTACCGTTTGTTGCCCTTGTAAACCTACACATCCAGGAAATGGAAGGTTCAGACCGGGTCTAACAAAGAGAGGGGGGTTGACTTCGAACCTAATCAGAATTCCTTGGAGGCTTTAGTTTTTCTGTAAGCAATATAGAATAAAGACGCACCTAAGCAGACCACATACATGAGACGAATACGTTCATATATACAAGCCAAGAACTCCTGTTAAATATCTTGCGATCGGTAATACAAATAATCTAGTGTTAGTTCGTTCGTATAAAGCCAAGAAAAAACAAGTCTCTTTACATATTCAGTTAAAAAATTATTTTCAAATATATTCATATACTAATAAACGGTAACACTCAACACTGTACTCAACAAGTGTCTAAAACATATTTTTAAGATTGTTACGCTTGGTTACTAAAAGAATAATGTTTAAAATACTAATAAACGCTAACACTCAACACTGTACTCAACAGGTGTCTAAAACATATTTTTAAGATTGTTACGCTTGGTTATTAAAAAAATAATGTTTAAAATCAATTCCTACTTAGGTAAACAAACAAAAATTAATTTTAACTACTTTTTATTAAATATTTACAATTATTATAAAGTAACACAACCTATGCGTTAAAGCAGCTGTTCTACAACATATCCTATAAC